>CANXYC010836358.1:0-19819 GCA_948193065.1 Aleurites moluccanus
CTTGGACTAGGCCATACATCATTCTCCTCTCCTTGAAAAGATTTGTCCTCAAATCTGCATGCTTCAAATCTAAACATAAAGAGTTAATATAAAAATAATGATGAGCTTTTCTCCAAGTATTCCCAACTCAAGAACATCCTCAATCCATCCACACAAAAATGTCAATGATGTCATCTCCATGCATTTCAAATACCCAAACTGACCCAAGAATCCAATCCAACCATGAATCACCAATCAAAAGGAATTAGGAGCAACCTGTTGACAATGGAAAAAAAATGGACATTCCTACTTTCTATCTAAAACTAATTTTATGATGATGAATGGAAGTGATTAGGACTTAATCCCTAACTAAAACTTTTTTTCTCTATTTCCAATTCTTTTCAAGCACATTAAAATGTCTGTTTAACAGTACATAGGACCAATTCAAAATCCTCAAGAAAGGAGTCCCTTCCCATACATCAACATTGACATAATCATTTCCAATATGACCATTTTTTTTTAAATTCAACACTCCTTGCATTTTATATTTTGGGTGGGACACTTCAAGAAATGGATCATATATGAAAGCTAAAGGCATCTTGATAAAAGGGTATTTAGTAAGTGTGCGACTAAGGAATGGGAAGTTAAGTGGTGAGGGCTCGGTATCCATTTGGAGTGGTGGTGGTGATGGTGTTTCGGTTTGTGTGGGAGAAGGCAGCGGTGTTGAAGGCCGGATTAGAGACAATTATGGTAAAGATTGAGGTGGGCCTAGTGATGTTATTTAAGGTTCATTTGTGGGATGTTGTAGGGATGTTTGAGGTGGATTTATAGGCTGTTGTTGGGACATTTGAAGGTAGCTTTCTAGTTTTTGTATTTGAAAGTCCAAACGCTCTATAAATTCTCGTTGTGAAGGTGTGGGTTGAAGTATTTGTGGAGAGGTTTCAACCATATGATAAGATGTGCTTTTAAAGACATGCTCATTATCATGATAGTCCCAAGCATTAGATAAAGAACAAGTATCACCATATGCATCATAAACTTCATGAGTTGCATAAAAGGTTAAATCCATGGGATAATGACAATAAGAATGATGCTGTTTGAGTCTACAATCATTCATAGGACTTGAAATTGAATGGTTATACCCATAAGAGTCCCAAGCACTAGGAAAATGATAAGCACTAACACTCCCTTCACTTGAACAATCTCCATAACCATAATACTTTGAGTAATCTTCATAATAAGACATGATTTATCCCACAAATGCTAATAAGAGAGACTTGAAATGATTCAAACAAAATTAATTTGAACTAACCCCAAATAGCCCTAATGCAATAAACTCAACAACACAAGTTTCAACCAAATGATGAATCCTCTCCTTTAATAGACATCCTCAACTAATAATCTACTCAACAAAATCACAATATGCAGAATATTTCTACCCATGATAATTACTAGGCAACAACCCATAACAAGCTCAACAATTATAAGTTGTAAGAGGTGGAATCCTTACCAACCAAGCTTCAACCAAGAGCTTTGATACCAAATAATGTATATCAGCCCCCAAATTAAGTCCTCCCCACCTCTAATTTCTCAAGGAATGAAGGAAAAATTGATGAAATCCGGACAGTCCTCAAAAACCAGCAAATTGCCTTCTAGGGTTTGCAACTTTGAGATTCAAATTGAGGAAGTAAATTGAATATAAATGCAACCAAAATTAATAGGCCTTATAATGGAATTATTTAGGATAGATTGATAAAGGTTTCACAAATTTTAGAAGTGATTTGAAAAAATGGATATTTTTGGCAGAATGGGTGAACTCACAATGCTTATTGTGAGATTGGTTTTAGGTTTTATATGCAAATGAACTCCAAATGGTATGAAACTTTCAAGGAATCCTTTTTAGACTATTAGAAGAGGTTTGGTGGTGGTTTCAAGGATTTTGGATGAGTTTGGATGATGGGCAAATTTGGGCAGTAGCTAGGCTTGTGTGGTGAGTTTGGGTTCGATTTTGGGGAGGTAGGGTAGTTGCTGAGTTTTAGTGATTATGAAACTTTATATGAGGTCTTTTAGGGTTATTATAAGGTGGTTAAGGGTGGTGGAACACATTTTAGGTGTTGGTGAATTTTGGGCAAAAGCTTGGTGGTGCTTTAATGGAGTTTTGAGATTATTTAATATAAGGAAGAAGAAGAAGAATATCATAACTTTCGTGCAAGGCTTAAAGGGGTTACCAAAAGGAATTCAAATAACATTCAAACAAAATATAAACTGAAATCAATTGAAGAACAATAAAAGAAAATACAGATATTGAAAATGGTGCTTGGAAATTAAAGAAAAGAAGTAAAATGCTTGAATTGAAAGGAAACTAAAAATGATTCTTCATTCATTCATCTTCTGCCTCTTTCCCTTACAATTACAGCTTATATAGAGGCTATTACAAGCTTAGATAGAAAAAAACAAAAGGTTCTAACATCCACAAAAAGATGCCATCCGATTTTGGCAAAAACAAGACATGCTTTTACCTTGTCTTGCCAAATCGGGTAAATTCAGTAAAAGTAGGTCCAAATGTGACTTTTTCCTCTTTTTCCTTCAACAATTCTGAATATTGAACCCTCCTTTAAGCTTTCACATGATGGGGAGAGAGAATGGGGCCAAAATTATTTCATTAAGCTAAGTTACCAAAATGTGCTCATCTCTCTCCTCTTTCTTCCAAGTGGGCCGAAAATCAAGTTGTATGGAAGGAGTGTTAGGCTTTTTCTTCTTCCATAATTAAACTAAGCCCAAAAATGTGTGATTAGGGTTCAAAAGCCCATGTGGCTTGGGGCACAATGTTGGTGGATTCGGTGGGCTCCCTCAATGGATATGCAAGGGCTGAAATACTTGGACTTGGACTAGGCCATACATCAAACACTTAATAGATATATGACATAATCATCTTCTAAGCCAATTCGAAGTTAGATGGGGATTTTTTACCCTCAATCTAAAGATAGGGGTGCAAATGAGTCGAGATGTTTATAAGCGGCTCAATGTTTAGCTCGATAAAGTATGTGTTCGATTTATTTTATAAATAAGTCAAGTTTGAATCTTACTTCAAAACTCGATAAATAAAAGAGTCGAGTTTAAACGAAAATAAACTCGATTCAATTAAGTTTGTAAACAACTCAATTATAAATTTGTGAATATGCTTGTAATAAATTCGATTAATATGTTTGAGAACAGCTCAATTTTATTATTATATTATTATCAACCTAATACTTTTTACATTCTAAAAAATATATTTTGACACTCTTAATTTTTTTATAATTTAATTTGACTAAAATACACTTCTATATAACTTTTAATAAATACTATATAATTATATTTATGTAATACTAATAAAATTTTATATTAAAATTTTGTTAGTATTAATATAATATAATATTTTAATATTTAAAAACATATTTTTTTATTAATTAATATTTTTTAAAATATATGTAATGCTTATTCGCAGAACCAAGAAGAAGAACCTGAGCCCCCGCCTTCTTCACCAACACCTTCAGCTATCACCCAAAATATTGAGCATAAGATCAATGTGATAGAAAAGGAATTTCAACTTGACAAAAATCTTCTGCATAAAGATTTTTATTCAAAAAAGAATGAAGCCAAGAAAATTTGGTTTTTCCAAAACTACTTGGAGATCAGAAATGAAATCCAAGAAAAATATTATCAGTTTTGCAATGCTATTCATATTCAAATGAAATTTTTTGATTGGTTTGAAATTTATGCTAAAAAAACATGAAATTGCATACCCTTTTTTCAAATAAAAAAATTTCAAGAAAACTAATCATTTAAAGAAGTCTGTGAATCCCGTCACCTCTAAGAATAAAACCTTAGAATGGAAGGTAGGTAATCAAACAATTAAGTCTGAACATCCACCACCTAGGGAGATTACAATTCGTGTAGGTTCAAATAGTGAGGTCACAGCTTCACCTTACGAAAAAGTTCAGGGAGATGATTCCAAGAACATCAAAAACATTGTTCAACAAAACAAGTTTTCAAATGCTAATCTTCAAACCTTAGGGAAACAGTTGACCAGGATAGAAAACCATATTCAAAAGTCAACCATTACTGTTCCCCAAAATTTAAACTTAGTTGTTGCCGCCAAAACTATAGTTTTAGAAAAATCTATAAAACAGAAGCTTAAGAATCTTGTTTTCAAACCATATCAGGTTTCCAAGCCTAGTCATCAATAGTTTCAAACAAACAAACTTGAGTTTGTCCCTGAGCCAATAAGGATCAACTAAGTAAAATAGGTCAAACCTTTATAGGCCAAAACCTTGACTCAGAAACCTCTACTTCTAGATAAGAAGTACTCGAGACTCCTCAAACAGAGTCTAGGAATATTAGTGTCATTGACTAAACTCAAACCACTTCTGATGAAGAATTAGAAGCCTTCAAACAGGAAGAAATTCCTCAAATCAACAGATTGACTTGGAAAAATCAAAGTTCTGTCCCCAGAATCACAGCACCTAATTTAGAGATAGAAAACAAACCCAATGCCTTAGTTCAATCTAGGTTTAATGCTTCGTCTGTTTATGAGTGGAATCTAGATGGAATGTCAGAATATAACATCCTTAGTCTACTTCAAAAGATGACCATGGCAGCTAATGCCTACATAACCCAACTAGGAACCTCTAACAAACCCATAGCTGAGCTCCTAATAGTAGGATTTACAAGTCAGCTCAAGGGATGGTGGGATTACCATCTTACTTCCCAATAGAAACAAGAAATCCTAGACTCTATTCAAACCTTTGAGGATAAGACACCTATCTTAGATGATAGAGGAAACCCAGTAGAAGATGTTGTAGCAACCTTAATACTGGCCATATCCTTTCATTTTGTAGGTGACCCTTCATACCTGAAAGACAAAAATGTTGAGTTTATTAGCAATCTTAAGTGCAAAAAGCTTAGTGACTTCCAAAATTACAAAAATACTTTCCTGACCAGAATCATTCTTAAGGAAGATTTAAACCATCCCTTCTGGTAAGAAAAATTTCTAGCAAGTTTACCTAGAATTTTAGGTGAAAAGGTTAGGAACTACCTTAGACAAGCCTTTGGAGGACAAATACCTTATGACCAGTTTACTTACGGTGAACTAATTAGTTTAACCCAAAAGGAAGGTCTTAAGATTTGCCAGGACTTGAAACTTCAAAGACACCTTAAGTGGGAGATGAAACAAACTAGAAAGGAACTTGGCAGTTTCTATAGACAGTTTGACCCAAACGCTTCTCTTAAGTCTTCAAATACCTGTAGTGGTCAGTGTAGTAAGAAAAAAGACCCCTATAGGAAATCAAACCTTATTCAAAACATAGGAAGTCTTATCAACCCAGTAAATAGACTTACTATAAAAAAACCCTCTTCTTCAAAGAAGAATTCAAAATCTCCTAGGAAATCTTCGTCCAAATCTAAATCAAAGTCAAAACCTAGGATTGACTTTAAAGACATTACCTACTACAAGTGTGGCAAAAAGGGACATACTTCCAGATTCTGTAGATTCAACTCTAGACTTCATGAATTAGGATTAGAACAAGATGTCATAGATAGAATTTATGCCATTCTTGTAGAATCTTCTGATTTTGAATCTGAGTCTTCTAGCACTTCAGAAAATAGGAAGCCTCTTCAAATAGATGAGTTAGTAACCTCTTCCTTATCCTTATCTTTAGTTCAAACACAGAGTCTAATTTAGATTCTGATCCTAATAAGGAATCCAAACAAGTTAATATGCTCACAAAAGATCAAGAAGTAATTATTTATGCAGTGAAGTGTATTAATGATCCAAAAATTCAAAAAGAGTGCTTAGAAAAACTTCTAAGGACCACCTTCTTAGAAGAAAAAAATCCCAGAAAAGCCCTCTGTTCTTCCCTCTATTAGTAAGAACACCTATGATCTTACAGCCATCCTAGATAGAGATAGGAAATCCAAAACTCCTAATGTCACCATTCAGGATCTTCAAAAAGAAATTAAAGAAGTCAAATATGAGCTTAAAGAACTCCAAGCCAAACAACAAAAGGATTCTGACTTACTTGAAATTCTAATTTCAAAACAGGGAAATTCAACTGATTCAAATTCTAACTCTGATGATCAAATAGAGAAATTAGAGTCACAAGACTTGGAATGTCAAGAAAAGGTTTATAATATTCCAGAGAATTTTATAAATGTTCTCAGGGAAATTACTTCCAGAAAATATTTAATTCAAATTACAATTATGTTTGCAAAAGATTTTCAACTTGAAACAATAGCCTTATTTGATATAGGAGTTGACCTCAATTGTATCAAATATGATTTAGTTCCAAAACATTTTCATTAGAAAACTAATGAAAAGCTTTCGACTACAAACAATTCAAAATTGGCCATTGGCTGTAAAACTGAAGGAACAGTAGTCAATGCCAATATTGCTTTAAAAAATGTTTTTATTCTTGCAAAAAATTTATACCAGATGGTCATTTTGAGAACGCCATTTATCAATCTGATAACTTCCTATAAAGTGACTGATGATGGTATTTCTTTCAAAGCAAGAAATTCAAAGTTAGTTTTTCCTTTTATTGAAAAACCAAAAAAGAGAAATCTCAATCTTATAAAAGCTCATTCAATTTATAATTTTGAGATTAATGCTTTGATCAAAGGAAAACAAACACATCTAATGCACTTAAAGCAAGATGTGAATTTTCAAAGAATTCAAAACCAGCTTCAAAATGAGTTTATCCAAAATAAGATTTCAAAATTTCAAACTCAAATTGAGTGAGAAATCTGTTCTAATCTTCCAAATGCTTTTTGGAGTAGAAAACAACACATAGTTGATATGCTT
Organism: Aleurites moluccanus; assembly: GCA_948193065.1. Lineage (NCBI taxonomy): Eukaryota > Viridiplantae > Streptophyta > Magnoliopsida > Malpighiales > Euphorbiaceae > Aleurites > Aleurites moluccanus. The sequence goes on from CANXYC010836358.1 coordinate 6,821, forward strand.
TATGAAAATAAATTTGATGAAAGATAGATTCCAACCAAAACCAGACCAATTCAAATGAATTTTGAATTAGAAACCCATTGTAGATTAGAAATTCAAGATTTAGAAGCTAAAGGTTTGAATTCAAAATCTAGGTCGCCCTGGTCTTGTGCAGCTTTCTATGTTAATAAAAATAGTGAAATAGAAAGAGGAGTACCTAGGTTGGTTATCAATTACAAACTTTTAAATTCTAATTTAAAGTGGATTAGATATCCAATTCGAAACAAAAAGGATTTGCTTTCAAAATTACATTCATCTTTCATCTTTTCAAAATTTGATATGAAATCTGGTTTTTGGCAAATTCAAATTCATCCTAAGGATAGATACAAAACTGCATTTACCGTTCCCTTTGGTTAATATGAATGGAATGTTATGCCGTTTGGTCTAAAAAATGCTCCTTCAGAATTTCAAAGAATTATGAATGATATTTTTAATCTTTATTCAAAATTCTACATTGTCTACATTGATGATGTACTTATTTTTTCAAACTCTGTTGATCAATATTTCAAACATCTACAAACATTTTTCTAGGTAACTAAGAAAAATGGTTTAGTAGTTTCAAAATAAAAAATTTCTCTTTTCCAAACCCGTGTTAGGTTTTTGAGACATTATACCTGTCAAGGAACCTTAACACCCATTGAGAGATTCCTTGCATTTGCATCTAAGTTTAAAAAACAAAATCTTAGATAAAACTCAACTGCAAAGGTCCTTAGGAAGTCTAAATTATGTCTTAGATTTATGTCCAAACATTAACCGTCTAGCAAAACCATTACATGATAGGTTAAAGAAAAATCCAGTACCATGGTCAGACCAGCATACTAGGATTGTTCAAATGATCAAAAAACAAGTTTTAGAAATTTCATGTTTGCATATAGCAGATCCATTAGCTCCTAAGATAATTGAGACTGATGCCTCATAAATTGGTTGTGGTGGAATTTTAAAACAAATTCAAAATGGGCGGGAATGCATAGTCCAATTTACATCTACATATTGGAATGATTGTCAGAAAAACTATTTTACAATTAAAAAAGAGATTTTATCCATTGTGTTATGCATTTCAAAATTTCAAAGTGATCTTTTAAATCAAAAATTTATTTTGCGCGTTGATTATAAGTCTGCCAAAGAAGTTTTGCAAAAAGATGTTCAAAACATTGCATCCAAACAAATTTTTGCCCATTGGCAAGCAATCCTTTCCATATTTGATTTTGAAATTGAATATATTAAAGGGGATACAAATTCCATACTAGACTTTCTGACCCAAGAGTTTCTTCAAAACAGGCCCTAATGCCCCGAAAAAATAAAGACAAAGGAAAGAACAAGGCCCAAGATTCATACACTGGTGAAGAACCTACCCAAACCAGAAAAAGTGATCCAAAACCAATTCCAAAGCTATCTCCAGCCCAACCCATTAAATCATGGATGGATATGGTCCTAGAAGATGAAGCCACAGAGGCCTAATCCCTCAAAGGAAGCCCAAATCCAAAACTGTATTGAGAAACTCACCCAGAGCCCAAAATTAATTCTGGCACTTCAAAAACTTTCAGAGGCTCAAAACCCACAGCAGGTCTCCACTTCAAATTCAACATCCTCTAAAGAGAACAAAGGTAAGAAAGCTCTTATTGTTTCAAAAATAGAGTTGGTTTTTCCCTACAAAATCTCAACTCAAATTATTTCAAAAGATTTTTCAAAACCAAATGTTTCTGAAATTATGGTTTCTCATAAAAAACAATTTTTGAAATCAAGTGAGTATTTAGAAAAATCTCATTTTCAAATTATCTTGACTATGGAGGAAGGTTTTTATCATCAAAAAGCCTCCAAAGCAGCTTCAAACTTATTTCCAAAAGGATGATATTTTATACCATGGGATTATCAACAGGCTTGGTTCAATTCCTTTCTAATCCAAAACAAAGGAAATAGCTATTCTTGGTTATTTTACTTCAACCGAACCTTTCAAACCTCTAACTTACCTTATTGGTTCATTCAATGGTGGAATTATTATGGTAACAGTCAAGACACCATGATTCCAGAAGTTCAACCATTTTATGAACTATTCAAAAATACTTTCAAATCTTCAAATGTAGAAAGGAGATTTCACCCTTTTCTACTTTCTTGTTCAAAATTCTTCCTACCCTGGGTATGTATTTGGTATTTTGACTACAACCATACATAGGATGGTCAATGTATTCTCATCAGGCGATTCAAAGTCAAATGGTGGGATTCTTGCAATAATAAGATCACCAAAAGATCTGTCCAAAACTAGCTAGTGAAAAACAATTGCCTTTCATGCCCTCCAGAAACTACGACCTTCTTGGCACAGAGATTCTTTGGCATTTCAAAACTATCCTTTGCCCAATCTGAAGAAGACTTTTATTCCATAATTCAATAAATGTTAAAAAATAAGTCAGCTTCTTTAAAACCCACTTCTTCAAAAGCAGCTTCTTCTTCTTCTTCAAGCTCTTCATCTTCTAAACCTATCATAGATTTAGGAGATGAAAACGAAGATGACTATTTGGGATTCCATCGCTAATAAAATGGTAGATTGAAGATTCAAATTTTCAAAAGGTTTTTCTGCCACCTTAAGGTAGAAGGTATCTAAAAAAAAGTAATAAGAAGAAAAATCAAATTTTATATTTATGTATTTTACGAAATATGTGATCAATTTTCATACTTGTATTTCAACATGTATTATACCTCGTATTTTCATTTTTCTATATTGTATTTATATCTGTACCTATCAATCTCCACAGTAGCAATTTAGTCTGCCGACACTATAGGAGCCGACAATAATAAAAATCTATACGAAATGGCATTATTTTTCAAAAAGAAGCCAACCTATAATATCTGCAATTTTTGTTATTTTAATTAATTGAATGTTTGTTGAACTTATTTAATTGAAAGTATTATTGTTTGAGAAATCCAGAAATTTCTGGTTATAAGATTTTATGAGGCTGATTGCATGATCTTAAAGAAATAAATTGATAAAGTGTAAAACATAAAAATTGTAGGTGTATATATCATCTCCAATTTTGTAAAATGATTTGGTAAAATTATGTCTGTGTGAGGAGTTATGCCTCTTTGAGTAGGACTTGTCTGGTTTAGTATTTCTGCATGAAATCTATGTATGTTTGAATTTTCTTGGAATGAATGAGACAGTTTGAGCCATAGGTGTAAACATGAGAAATGTTTCTTTGTATGTTGTGTTGTTAGCTATAAAATTTCAGGAAATTTAGATAAGTATAACTCAGTGGAGAGTGGAATATTTCAAGTCTGTTCGGATGGATTTTGGGCAGTAAGTCTGGGTGACTTTTAGAGAGTCACCATGGTCTGTGTGTTTGCCTTGGTGATTTAAATTTTGGATATGTTGAGACCATGCATGTCTATTTTAAGTGTCAAAAAGAATCAGGAAGTTTGGATGTTTGTAGCTCATTTGCGAGCTGGTTAAGTGTAAGTTGTCGAAGAAAGGTTTCAGCTCAGCAAAGATTGGCATTTGCGAGTCGGCAATGCGAGGTGGCATATGCAAAGAAGGATTTGGCGAAGAGGAAAAGGAGAGGTGGCATTATGCGAAGTGGAGTTTGCGAGGAGAGTTTGGCGAGGCAACATATGCGAGATGGCATATGCAAACTAGATATGCGAAGTGGGATTCGCAGAGTTGCATTGTCGGGGCAGATTGGCAAAGTGGGAAGTGCGAGATGTGAAGAGCGAAGTGGGAATTGCGAGATAGCTTATGCAAGGTAGCATTGCCGAGGCGAGTTGGCGAGCTAGCGAGCGGGATTTTGGTACAGTGGCCTATTTAAACCCAGTGCCCAGTAGTAATTTTTCTGCATGATTTCCTTTCTTCTTTTCTTCGTTCTTCTTCTATTTTTCTCAGATTAGTTCCATTTATTATCTAAGGCATTAATACTCAAAATTAATGCATTAAATCTCTAGATTAGCATATTTTAATGCAGAAATTATCAGATTCAAACAGAATATCTCAAGAAATCAGTTTTTGGAGAAATAAGGTAAATTTCTTCAAATTTCATTTTCTTTAGATTAATTAATTCTGGCAGTCAGAATAATTAATTATGGGTGTATAGAATTTATTGCAAGCATTTTGAAGCTATTAATGGTAATAAATGTTGGAGAAATCAGAATTTATGGACTATCATAAATAGTAACATGAACAGTAAAAAAAATTTGAAGTAAATTGCAAAATTTTCTTTAAGAGATGAATTAATTGATGTTAGGAATTAAAAATAGAAACTTTAAGATGGTTAATTATTAAGAAATCATGTTGAGTATTATTAATTAAGGAAAATCCTAATTTTGAATATTTGGGGAAAATGTCTTAGGAGGAGAAATTCAAGGAAATTATAGATATTGTGGTTGAGCAATTTGTTAAAGGAAATTCAAGGATAATTTGCGTTGAGGTAAGTATGAACATTGCATTTGTTTATGTTTCATTGAAATGATGTGACCAAGCATCCTTAATGTTCTCCCATATGATTCTTGTATACTTGATATAATATTAGCAGATTATTAAATGACAATTCTATGATATCTTAAAACCGAAAGTTACCTTTTATTTCATGTGACTACCATAAATATGTATATAATGCAAGTGACTTGGTCAACCTTCTTGGATCAAGTTCACATGATTCCTACTTGTTAAACTTGATTGAAATTATACTTTATGTTGATGGTCTTGCGACCCGTATGTTTCTTATGAGATTGTAACCATATGACCCTATGGATAGAACGCTTTTCCCAATGAGAGTAAATTCATTGGTCCATCGTGCACTTTGGGAATCTAGCTGATAGGGTTTTTATCAGTATTCCACCTAGAGGGAATCATGAGCTCTAGGCGTATGCCTAACCAAGCATGCGTTTGCGATAAGGTAGCAAGGACTACCGATGCGCTCTGTTGTGATAGGTAGCATTTACTTGATAGTACTATTCAATTGTGAGAACTTCTGTCTCTTGTAAGCCTAACCACATGATGATTCTTACCCATGTTCTTGGAATTGATATATATATATATATATATATATATATATATATATAAGCCTAACCACATGATGATTCTTACCCATGTTCTTGGAATTGATATATATATATATGTTTCTTTCATACTACATGTTCATATCTTACTGAGTTGAAGGCTCACTCCTCTTCTGTGGATTTCAGGTGATAGTGTGGCTCGTAAGTGAGCTAATAGAGAAGATCAAGCTTCTTGACTTATTCTTCCAAGAAGCCTCCATTGTAATCATTTTGATATATTTATGTATATTCATTGTATAGTATTATGGTACAGTATGTATTGGGAGTATACTCTAGAGATCCATAATTGTTCATTGGGGATGATAATATTTTGATGTATGACTTGTTATTCTTTTGGGTTACTCTTGTTCCATAGTGATATGGGATTCATCTTTTCATCAGTAAGGAACAAGAGGAAATTATGAAATGATATAAGTAAAGATATGAATTATGCTTATATGGATTATAGAAATGATTATTAAATGATATCTATATTTGATATAAATGTGTATGAGATCCAGGATATGAGAGTTCTATGGGTTTATGGTGGCCTTAAGCCTACCCTTGACCTAGGATTATCGCACCACTGGAATTGGGGTATGACAGAGTTGGTATCAGAGCTATAGGTTTATAATCCTTAGCATAGAAGATAGAAAGAGATGCATGAGCACTAGTATAAGTATTGATTAAGATAACTACGGAGCATAGGATTCGTGTCTCGTTCAATTGTGTCTTCCTTTAGTATATATATATATGTGTGTTAAGTATGTGTAGTGAGTCTGATAATGTTTGAGATGCCTCCACGTCGTGATAGAGGACGAGGGCGAGGCCGTCCTAGGCGGGATCTGCCTTCTGAAAATGGTTTTATAGGGTGGAATGGAGGAGATGAGGTTCCTCTTGTGCCACCAGTGGATGTGGCTCATATGGCTCAGCAGTTGGATCAATTGCAAAGGAACTATGCAATGATAGCTGAGTTTATTACTCAGCAAAGGCAGCACCAGGTACCTCTAGTTCAGGTTCCAGAAATCCCTGTTCCTCTAGTAGTTCCACCACTTGTAGTGCGTCAAGAGGAAGAGGTATCATTTGAAAGATTTTTCAAGCTTAAGCCCTCCAAATATACGGGTGATGTGGATCCTACAGATTTCCTAGAGGAAATTGAGGAGAAAGTTTAGATTCTGCGAATTCTTGATAGAAGAACCATAGAGTTTGTAGGATATTTGATGAAGGTTGAGGCCAAGGACTAGTTCAAGAGAAGTATTTCTAGTATGCTTCGGGAAAATGAGGATCTATCATGGGAGAGATTCAAGGAATTGGTGCTGAATGAGTTTCTTCCTGAGAGTGTGAGGGAAGCTAAGTCCATGGAGTTTGAGAGATTGGTTAAGACCCCTGGCATGAGTGTTTCAGAGTACGCCAGAAAGTTCAGTCAGCTTAGTAAATTTGCTCCTGCCTTGGTGCCTACAGAAGCAGCCCGAATTTAGCGGTTTCGCAGAGGGTTAGTGGCTCCATTGTTTAAACTTCTAGCTGCTCTTGAATTTGATTCCTACTCTAAATTGGTGGACAAGGCTAGAATAATTGAAAACAAGGAGATGGATGCCAGATCAGAAAGGGTTGAAAAGAAGAAGTTCAAGACTGATAGTTCTTCCAAACCAGATAGTGGGATGAAGACTATGGTAGTGGCTCATCAGTCAGCTCCTAGGAGTGGGTATAGAGGACCGTCAGGGAGACTATAGCGGAGTCAGACTACTCCTGGACTTACTTCTCAGATGAGCCATGGATCAACAAGCTTTACATCACCCAAGGCTCCTAAACCTTTGTGTCCTACTTGCGGCAAATTTCATAGTGGTCCTTATCATTATACATCAAGAGCTTGTTTCAAATGTAGACAGCAAGGTCATTTTCTCAAGAATTGTCCACAATCACCCTTTAGAGGTAGACCTCAGACTTCTTAGGCTACAGTTCAGATGAGTAGAGAGAGGAGCACTAGTCAACAGCCTGGAGGAGGCAGAGGTATTTTGGGCAGGACTGATGAGGCTGGCAGGGGATCAGGTCAACATATGGCTCAGGCTTCAGGATCAGTTCCTATGGGTAGAGGCAAAGGGAGAGTTTTTTCTCTAGCTCAGCAAAAAGTCCAGGCATCCAACACAGTGGTTACAGGTATCCTTCCAATCCAAGCCTTGAATGTTAGAGTATTATTTGATTCGGGAGCTACACATTCTTTTGTGTCATCCTATTTTGCTAAGAATTTGCATGTGCCTTGTGTATTGCTTGAAAGTGTGTTGGTTGTATCTACTCCTTTAGAGGAAGAGATTGAAGTCCAGAACTCCTATCCATCATGTGTGGTTAGCATAAGTGGCAAGAGCTTAAATGTGGATTTCATTGAGTTGCTAGTGTTGGAGTTTGATGTGATTTTGGGCATGGACTGGTTGTCCAAGCAATATGTCATTATAGAATGTAATGGAAAGAAGCTAGTCTTTAAGCCACCTTCGGGTGAGGAATTTGAGTTTCAAAGGGAGCGAAGTGAAGTGCCATACAATGTGATATCTGCCATTGGGGCAAGAAGGCTATTAAGAAAGGGTTGCCAAGGGTATTTGGCTTATGCCCGGGATACTTGCAAAGAAGTGAGAAGCATGGAGCAGATTCCTATAGTCAATGAGTTTACGGACGTATTTCCTGAAGAATTACCTGGTTTGCCACCCAATAGAGAGATAGAGTTCGGTATAGAATTGCTACCTGGCATGAGTCTAATTTCTATTCCTCCCTACTGTATGGCACCAATTGAGTTGAAAGAATTGAAGATCCAGTTATAAGATTTGCTTGACAAGGGATTCATTAGACCCAGTAGTTCACCGTGGGGAGCTTCTGTACTCTTTGTGAAGAAGAAGGATGGTTCTATAAGGCTATGCATAGATTATAGGCAACTCAACAAGATAACCATCAAGAATAAGTATCCCTTGTCAAGAATAGAGGATTTATTTGATCAATTGCAAGGTGCAAGTCATTTCTCCAAGATAGACTTGAGGTCGGGGTACCATCAGTTGAGGATTCAGAATGAGGATGTATCGAAGACGGCTTTTAGGACCAGATATGGACACTATGAGTTTTTAGTGTTGCTATTCGGATTGACTAATGCACCAGCTGCATTCATGGACTTGATGAATAGGGTGTTCAGGCCATTCTTGGACAAGTTTGTCATTGTATTTATTGGTGACATTCTTGTGTATTCTAAGAGTAAAGAAGAGCATGAGGAACACCTTAGAATTGTGTTGCGGACTTTGAGAGAGCATCAGCTGTTTGCCAAATTTTTGAAATGTGAATTCTGGCTTGAGAGTGTGGGTTTTTTGGGGCACATAGTGAGCAAAGAAGGGATTGAAGTTGATCCTAGAAAGGTTGATGCAATTCTTAGCTGGCCTATGCCCATAAATGTTTCAGAAGTAAGAAGTTTCTTAGGTTTGGCAAGCTACTACAGGAGGTTTGTTCAAGACTTCTCTAAGATTGCAGCTCCTTTGAGCAAGCTTACCCAGAAACAAATTAAATTTCTATGGTCAGATGCATATGAAGAAAGCTTCCAGAAGTTGAAGACTTGTCTCACCACGGCACCTGTCTTAGCTTTGCCGTCTGGTGAAGGAGGATATGCGGTGTATTGTGATGCATAGAGAGTGGGGCTTGGTTGTGTGCTTATGCAGCATGGAAGAGTGATAGCCTATGCTTCTAGGCAGTTGAGGAAGCATGAGGTAAATTATCCAACCCATGATTTGGAGATGGCTACAGTTGTATTTGCATTGAAGATCTGGAGACACTACCTATATAGTGAAAATGTGAGATTTTCACAGATCATAAGAGTTTGAAGTATATATTTCAGCAGAAAGATCTTAACCTTAGGCAGAGAAGGTGGGTTGAATTGCTTAAGGATTATGACTGTGAAATCTTGTATCATCTAGGGAAAGCTAATGTTATAGTTGATGCTCTGAGCAGGAAGTCTTTGGGGAGCTTAGCCCATATTCAAGTGAGTAGAAGACCTTTAGTAAGGGAAGTGCAGAGATTGCATGATATGGGGATCAGCTTGGAATTGTCAAATTCAGGAGTGCTGTTGGCAAATTTCCAAGTCAAGCCACTTCTCATTGATCAAATTAGAGAAGCTCAAGACAAAGACCCTCAGTTGATGAAGATAAAGAATGATGTGGGGTTAGAAAAAGCTCCAGGATTTGCTGTGACTGATGGCATTTTGAGACATGGTAGCAGGTTATATGTTCCAGCAGTTGATGGGTTGAGAGATATGATTCTTAAGGAAGCACATCATGCAAAGTATAATGTGCATCCAGGTGCAATGAAGATATACCATGATATTAAGAATTCATATTGGTGGAGTGGAATGAAAACAGATGTTGCAGAATATGTAGCCAAATGTCTAACTTGTCAGCAAGTAAAGTTTGAGCATCAGAAACCATCGAGGTTACTCCAAGAATTACCATTGCCGGAATGAAAATGGGAGAGGATGACTATGGATTTTGTGGTTGGACTGTCGAGAACTTCAAAAGGCTATGACTCAATATGGGTCATTGTGGATAGATTAACCAAGTCAGCTCATTTCTTGTCGGTCAAGACAACTTATGGAGCTTCTCAGTATGCCCAGATTTATATTGATGAGATTGTCAAACTTCATGGAGTTCCAGTTTCGATTATCTCAGATAGAGGTACTCAGTTCACCTCGAGGTTTTGGCAGAAATTGCAAGAATGTCTGGATACTCAGCTTGATTTTAGCACAGCTTTCCATCTGCAAACAGATGGGCAATTAGAGAGGACCATCCAAACTCTAGAAGACATGCTAAGGATGTGCATTATAGACTTTGGAGGAAATTGGGATGCTCACCTGCCATTGATAGAGTTTGCCTATAACAACAGCTATCATTCCACAATTCAGATGTCTCCTTATAAAGCTTTGTATGGCAGGAGATGCAGATCTCCCTTGTGCTGGGATGAAGTTGGGAAGAAGCATATCAAAGGACCGAAGTTGATAAGGTATACGTCAGAAAAGGTTCCATTGATTCGAGAAAGGTTAAAGACAGCTTTTAGTCGATAAAAGAGTGATACCAATCCAAAGAGGAGGGATCTTCTGTTTTCCATTGGAGATCTTGTATTTCTAAAGATCTCTCCAATGAAAGGAGTTCTACAGTTTGGCAAGAGAGGCAAGTTGTCTCCACAATTTATTGGACCTTTTGAGATTCTGAGCAAGGTTGGAGAGGTTTCATACAAGTTGGCTTTGCCGCCTAACATGGAGAAGGTGCATTCGGTATTTCATGTGTCGATGCTTCGTAGATATGTATCCAACCCTTCCCATGTGCTACAAGTTCCAGAAGTGGATCTCCAACCAGATTTGACGTATGAAGAAACTCCAATTGCCATTGTGGATCAAATGGTTAAGAAGCTAAGGAATAAGGAGATACCAATGGTTAAGATGCTATGGAGAAATCAAGCTTTGGAAGAATGCACTTGGGAAAGTAAGCAAAGCATGCAAGATAAATATCCCCATCTATTTTAGGCTTGAGGCAGGTTATTATAAATTTGAGGACGAATTTATTTAAGGGGGGAAGAATGTAATATCTGCAATTTTTGTTATTTTAATTAATTGAATGTTTGTTGAACTTATTTAATTGAAAGTATGATTGTTTGAGAAATCCAGAAATTTCTGGTTATAGGATATTGTAAGGCTGATTGCATGATGTTAACGAAATAAATTGATAAAGTGTAAAACATAAAAGTTGTAGGTGTATATATCATCTCCAATTTTGTAAAATTGTTTGGTAAAATTCTGTGTGTGTGAGGCGTTATGCCTCTTTGAGCAGGACTTGTCTGGTTTAATATTTTTGCAGGAAATCTGTGTATGTTTGAATTTTCTGGGAATGACTGAGATAGTTTGAGCCAAAGGTGTAAACATGAGAAATGTTCCTTTCTGTGTTGTGTTGTTAGCTATAAAATTTTAGGAAATTTAGATAAGTATAACTCAGTGGAGAGTGTAATTTCTCAGGTTTGTTCGGATGGATTTTGGGCAGTAAGTCTGGGTGACATTTAAAGAGTCACCATGGTCTGTGTGTTTGACTTGGTGATTTAAATTTTGGATATGTTCAGCCCCTGTATGTCTATTTTAAGTGTCAAAAAGAATCAGGAAGTTTGAATGTTTGTAGCTCATTTGTGAGCTGGTTAAGTGTAAGTTGTTGAAGAAAGGTTTCAGCTCAACAAAGATTGGCATTTGCAAGTCGGCAATGCAAGCAAGCGAAGTGGCGAAGTGGCGAGGTGAGATTGTCGAAGTGGCAATTGGAGAAGAGACATATGCGAGGTGGCATATGCGAAGAAGGATTTGGCGAAGAGGAAAAGGCGAGGTGGCATTATGCGAAGAGGCATTATGCGAAGAGGAGTTCGCGATGAGAGTTTGGCGAGGCAACATATGCGAACTGGATATGCGAAGTGGGATTCGCGGAGTGGCATTGCCGAGGTAGATTGGTGAAGTGGGAAGTGCGAGATGGGAAGTGCGAAGTGGGAATTGCGAGCTGGCTTATGTAAGGTGGCATTGCCGAGGCGAGTTGGCGAGCTAGCGAGCGAGATTTTGGGGCAGTGGCCTATTTAAACCCAGTGCTCAGTAGCAATTTTTCTGCACGATTTCCTTTCTTCTTTTCTTCATTCTTCTTCTAGTTTTCTCAGATTAGTTCCATTTATTGTCTAAGGCATTAATACTCAAAATTAATGCATTAAATCTCTAGATTAGCATATTTTAAGGCAGAAATTGTCAGATTCAAGCAGAATATCTCAGGAAATCAGTTTTTGAAGAAATAAGGTAAATTTCTTCAAATTTCATTTTCTTTAGATTAATTAAGTCTGGAAGTCGGAGTAATTAATTATGGGTGTATAGAATTTATTGCAAGCATTTTGAAGCTATTAATGGTAATAAATGTTGGAGAAATCAGAATTTATGGACTGTCATGAATAGTAACATGAACAGTAAAAAAAATTCGAAGTAAATTGCAAAATTTTCTTTAAGAGATGAATTAATTGATGTTAGGAATTAAAAATAGAAACTTTAAGATGGTTAATTATTAAGAAATCATGTTGAGTATTATTAATTAAGGAAAATCCTAATTTTGAATATTTGAGGAAAATGTCTTAGGAGGAGAAATTCAAGGAAATTATAGAGATTGTGGTTGAGCAATTTGTTAAAGGAAATTCAAGGATAATTTGTGTTGAGGTAAGTATGAACATTGCATTTGTTTATGTTTCATTGAAATGATGTGACCAAACATCCTTAATGTTCTCCCATATGATTCTTGTATACTTGATATAATATTAGCGGATTATTAAATGACAATTCTATGATATCTTAAAACCGAAAGTTACCCTTTATTTCATGTGACTACCATAAATATGTATATAATGCAAGTGACTTGGTCAACCTTCTTGGATCAAGTTCATATGATTCCTACTTGTTAAACTTGATTGAAATTATGCTTTATGTTGATGGTCTTACGACCAGTATGTTTCTTATGAGATTGTAACCATATGACCCTATGGATAGAATGCTTTTCCCAATGAGAGTAAATTCATTGGTCCATCGTGCACTTTGGGAACCTAGCTGATAGGGTTTTTATCAGTGTTCCACCTAGAGGGAACCATGAGCTCTAGGTGTATGCCTGGCCAAGCATGCGTTTGCAATAAGGTAGCAAGGACTACCGATGCGCTCTGTTGTGATAGGTAGCATGGCTACTAATGCACTCTGTAGTTCTACCATGTTACTTGATAGTGCTATTCAATTGTGAGCACTTTTGTTTCTTGTAAGCCTAACCACATGATGATTCTTACCCATGTTCTTGGAATTGATATTTCCTTTTGATTAATATATATATATGTGTGTGTATATATGTTTCTTTCATACTGCATGTTCATATCTTACTGAGTTGA
>CANXYC010836364.1:0-14779 GCA_948193065.1 Aleurites moluccanus
AAAAATAGTTTCAGAGCCATTCTGAAACTCAGACGGACCAATTTCCACTATTCACCTTGAAGTTCCATTCATTTACGGTTTTGCCATTAGTTACTTTTTCAGTGTTTCTAAATGTTTTTCACTTCTTTCTTTTTACCAAAATTACACATGCATTTATGTGATCTTTTACCCCCTGGTTAGAATCAGAAATTCATCTGTTGACCGGACTGCTAATTTCTCGGCAGTGTTCCCAACACCGCCAATTTCTGAAAAAGTATTACATTGGATTTCTAACTGTGTCTCTAAAATTATTTCTCGTCCTTTTAATGCCTTTAAACTATATACTGAGAATTAATTCATGCAGTCAATATGAGATTTCCTAGGGTATTACATTCTACCCCCTTCAAATAAATTCATCCTCGAATTTAAATAAAATGCATATCTCATTGTTGGAAAAGGAATGGATATCTGTCCTTCATCTCTTGCTCTCTCTCCCAAGTAAACTCCTCTATCGACTAATTTCTCTAGAGCACTTTTACCATGGGAATCTCCTTGTTCCGCAACTGTCTGACTTGTCGATCAACTATTTCCACTGGAAGCTCCTTATATGACAAGTCCTCATTGAGTCCCACATCTTGTACCTCCAATATGTGTGATGGATCAGATACATATTTTCGCAGCATGGAGATATGAAAAATCGAATGAACATGGCTCATATTAAGTGGAAGAACCAGTCTATAGTCCACATTACCAATCTTTTTAAGAATCTCAAATAGGCCTATAAACTTTGGTGACGACTTTCCCTTCTTCCCAAATCTCATAATACCTCTCATCGGTGAGATCTTAAGGAAAACATGGTCACCAACTGCAAAATGTACATGTAACACCAAGTCCTAACCGAGCCTAGTATAGTTAAAGACCTTCGGGAATTTCTGTCAATTATTTGAAATTATTTTGATGTGCTTACATGTGTGTTTGATTGTTAATTGATTGTTTGGATAAAATAAAATAAAGATAATAAAATAAAATAGCTAAATTAGGTTACAAAAATGATAGGACTTAATTGCAAAAGGAAATAAAAATTAGGGATTTAATTGATATTTTATAAGGACCCAATTAAAGCAAAAGTGTAAGAGAAAGGAGTGAATAGCACTTTCACTCATCTTGATTCAATGGAACAAAGCATTGGTGCATTTTAATCTAAAGGATACATGTATAGGTTCTAAAGTGTACTTTATGAGATTGGTTGTATGGGATTGTGTGGCAAAAGTCCACTAACTAATAAAATAACATAAACAATTCTGCATTTTCCCACTTCTTCCTCTTAAAACTGTGAGCCACCTCTATTTGAAGAGAAAAACTCTTCTTGGTTCGACCATTGATGAGCTTTGAGGTTTTTGGAGATTTTTTTCTAAGCTTGGGTGGAAATCTTCATCATTTATCTTCCATTTCTTAAACCATAGCTTAAATTTCATTTTGGTTGTGATATTTAAGGGCTAGGGTTCTGCCACTTCAAGGAAATTTTAAAGGTAAGTCAAAATTTCTGGTTGCTTAATAGTTTATTAGCATTTGAATGTTGATTTGGATGATTTAATTGAGGAATTAAACATTTATTTGGTAATTTACATAGTGACCGAATTGATTTGGAGAAAGATTGGGGAAATTTTATTTTGTGTTTCAATGGAGCAATTGATGATATAAATGATGTTAAATAGATACAATTAATGTTAATTGGATGATGAATTTTAGATTGCATTTCAATTTAGGAATGGACCATGAAATCGAAAGGGAATTAGGGTTTTAGTGTGGAATTTCTTCTAAAATTCTACAATTGAATATTTAAATCTTAAATTGACATGGTGAATTGATGTTTGAATGCTTAAAATTGAAGAATAAACTCAAAGCGAGAAAACTCCCTTTTGGCAGAATGCCATAGATTAGGGAAAACTTGAAATTGGTTAGTTAAATGTGAAATTGGTTAGTTAAATGTGCAATTGGTGACTTGAATTGGTTAATTGTAAGTGTAATTGGAAAATTAAACGTTGAATTGGAAAAAACCCCCAAAATCAAACCCTATTTAGGGCAAGCATGAGGAATTTGGTTTGATTTCGTGTAATTAAGCTTAGAAGTGTTAAATTGATGTGTTTAATGTTGAATTATGAAGTTGAATTGGAAAAATTAAGCTTTGGTGATCTAGCCCCCTTGGGTTGAATTGCATTATGCTAGGATTAGGGTTTATGAGCTAAATATGTGTATAATTGTTAGGTGTATGTGATATGGTTAATTGATAGGTATTTGAAGCATATAGGAAGAGATTGGTATGCTTGTTTTGGGTTTGAATCGATTTTAGGTCTTTATAACCTAAAAAGTTCAAAATGCTTTGGCATGAAACCTAGGCTTGAACGTAAGCCCAAACTTGCTTTAGTGTGTTAATAAATGTATGAATTAATGTGTTGTATAAAGAGTATGAGGTTTAAATATTTGTAACCCAAGATTGGCTTTGGTCGAATGGCCTATATGTGCAAAAAGGGTAAATTTGTCATTTGATAGGAAATGTGACCATTGATTGTGAATATATATGAATTTGATGTGTATTGTGTGTTTATGTAATGATTTGAATTTGTATGGAGAGAATATATATAATTATAGGCGAGCCTCCCAAGGAAGGAACCAGTCGAGCAGCCGCTGCGACCGTTAGGGGGTCATCGGCTAGCTAGGAGCTACTTGCCTTGGCTAAGCTTGGAAGTAAGTTTTTATATACAATTATTGCATTTATACATCATATGGCATAACATATGCATTTGAATTGATTTAATACCTAGAAACCCTAATTTCATTTGAAATGTCAAATTGGCACCTAAAATGACCCGCCAAACTGACCTTAATTGTCCTAAATTTTTTACTGTTATAATTCGAAACCTAGAGAGTATTTTAACCCGATACTTGGCCCAATACTTTCCCCTATCCCTAAGCTTCAAATTGATATAAAATAGTCAACCTAAATATGTTCATCATATAGAGAACTAAAAACTCCTCAAAAATCCTAAAACGGACTCGTAATTTGACTTGCCATTTGCACCAGCGAAACTGGGCCCCGACGGGCCCATTTCTCAACTTTGGCCAGCATGTCTATATGATACTTATGACATGAAAATGAGTTGTTATATGTGAAATTGAGCTATATTTGTGATCTTCTATCCATTATATGTGACATTTGTATATGATATCATAACAGGGCCACTACGACGGGGTAGCGGGATTATCCGTCGACCGTATGCACATTGGTATCTATTTGACCCTTGCTAGAGAGGGGAGTTATATTCTCTAGTCATAAGAGCCGATCACTCTTACGTAACTATTGGTTTTGTGCTATTGCGCCATTTATATATTGGTTAGTACAATTGTGCATATTTGACATATTGGCCCTATTTACCTGTTATATCATATGTGATGTGACTCATACTACATGTTATTATCATTCACCATATTTGGAGCATTTCATATGCTATACTTATAGTTCATCACTTGTACCACATATTTTCAGTGTTATTTGTTCTATCTTTGTTTATATTGCTGCTAACCTTTTTAGGTTTTGATTAAGCTTTAATGGTATATAATTCTCATGCATTTTTATATATAATTACTTACTGAGTATTTTATACTCACCCCCGTAGTTTTAAATCTTTTCAGGTGACGGTGAGGTCCGAGTTCCACAGGCTCATCTTTCTTCACCGTGGACATTTTGACTTAACTATGTAAATATTATAAGTTAATCTTTATTCCAAATTCTGTCTAATAGCTCTATGGTACTGTAATCTAAAGTATGAGTAATTAGATTTGGTATGTATGTATTTATCTATATATGTTTGTTGTTATAGCTGCCCAGTTGGTATTATAGCAAGTATGATAATGATAATGGTTTATGTTGTGAATTGAGAAGTATGGATGAGTGGATGTTGCTAGAGATGGAGTTAAGTTGGGAAATGATATTGGAAGTGTTTAATTGATAAATGGTTAATTGGCATGTTAAAAATACAGAGGAAATTTTGCCGAATTTTCGGTAGAACATTGGCATAAAGCATATGTATGAGATTTGGTATGTGGTATAATGGTGTAACATGAATGAACTTGTATGATATATGAGCTATAAGAATGAATAAGGTTTTTATGTATTGGCTATATTGCATTAGGGGTTCATCGAGGTATTGGTAACCACTGATGGATCCCATACCCTTGGACCGTCGCGGCTCCCCGGTTTAGGTCATGACAGTACAACCTTTCGCTTCGGATAGGCATAGCTCTTCTGTCTACTGAAAGCAGTCTTCATCCGATATCTAATCATAGGCACCTTTTCTATTGTTTCTCTAATCAACTCTGGCTACTCTAGCTGCTTCTCTCTTTGTTCCACCTAGTACACTAGAGATCTACACTTTCTACTATATAGTGCTTCAATGGAGCCATACCAATAGAAGAGTGATAACTGTTGTTGTAAGAGAACTCAATCAATGGCAGATATTGATCCCAGTTACCTTTGAAATCCAGAACACACAATCGAAGTATATCTTCCAAAGTTTGGATTGTCCTTTCTGACTGCCCATCAGTTTGCGGATGGAAAGCAGTACTGAACCGTAACTGAGTACCCATAGCCTCCTGAAATTTCTACCAAAATCGTGAAGTGAACTGTGTACCTCTATCTAATATAATCATCAAAGGAATTCCATGAAGTCGCACAATTTTATCCATATACAATTGTACATATTGAGCTGCCGAATAACTGGATTTAACCTCCAGAAAATGAGCATATTTCGTCAACCGCTTTACAATAACCCATATAGAGTTATAACCCCTCGTAGTTCTCGGTAGACCAACTATAAAATCCATGGTAACCTGCTCCCATTTCCACTCTGGCAACTCAATCTCCTAAAGTAACTCTGATTGCTTCTGATGCTCAAACTTAACCTGCTAACAGGCTAAGCATTTTTATACAAACTGAGCTACATCTCTCTTCATACCAGGCCATCAATACATATCCTTCAGATCATGATACATCTTGGTAATCCTTGGATGTATACTGTATGCTGAATAGTAAGCCTCTCTCATAATCCGATCCTATAGCCCATCAAAATCAGGTACACATATACGTTTTCCACACTTCAATATACCATCCTTTACTATAAACTCTATCATTTTACTATTCTGTACCTCTCTCTTGAGCTTCAGTAGATATGGATCCCTATCCTGAGCCACTTTAATATCATTAATCAACAGTGACTTCACCCGAAATTGGGCTGTCAAAGCCTGATTATGATCCTGGGATCCCAAATCCAACTCCATTCCTATATCTGCTAACTCCCTTATCTCTCGGATTAAGGGTCTCCTGCCAATCATGATATGAGCTAGACTGCCCATAGACTTCCGACTCAAAGCATCAGCTACCACATTAGCTTTGCCCAGATGATATAGGATCTCACAATCATAATCCTTGTAACTCCATCCATCTACGCTGCCAGAGGTTCAGATCTTTCTGCTGAAATATATACTATAAACTCTTATGATCAGTATATATCTTACATTTAGACCCATACAGATAATGCCTCCAAATCTTTAATGCAAATACTACAGCTGCCATCTTCAAATCATGTGTCGGATAATTTGCTTCATGCTTCTTTAATTTCTGAGAAGCATAAGCAATTACTCTTCTGTTTTGCATCAATACACACCCCAATCCAACTCGAAAAGCATCACAGTAATTTCTCTCCCTCTATTGGCAATGTTAACACTGGATCACTTGTGAGGCAAGACTTCAAAGTCTAGAAACTACGCTCACACTCATTAGTCCATAGATAACACTCCTATTTTCGAGTCAGCTTAGTCAATAGAGCTACAATTCTAGAAAAATCCTTCACAAACCTCCTATAATACCCTGTTATATCCAGAAAACTGCAAACTTCATAAACACTGATAGGCTGGGGCCAATTCACCACCACTTTAACTTTCTAAGGATCCACCCTAATACCATCTTTATAGACCATATGCCCAAGGAAACTCACTTCGGTTAGCCATAACTGACATTTAGATAGCTTAGCATACAGCTGATCCTCCCGAAGTGTCTTTAATACAATCCTTAAGTGCTTTGCATGCTCCTCCTCACTCCTAGAATAGATAAGTATGTCATCAATGAATACTATGACACACTTATCCAAGAATGGCTTGAACACCCTATTCATAAAATCCATGAAAGTAGCCGGTACATTAGTCAACCCGAATGGCAATACCAGAAACTCATAATGCTCATAGTGGGTTCTAAAGGCAATCTTAGGTACATCATCCTTCTTAATCTTCAACTGGTGATACCCGGATCTCAAATCAATCTTCGAGAAATGACTAGCACCCTGCAGCTGATCAAACAGGTCATCTATCCATGGCAACAAATATTTGTTCTTTACTGTTACCTTGTTCAGCTGCCTATAATCAATACATATTCTCAAGGAGCCATCATTCTTCTTTACAAATAGTACCGGAGCACCCCACAGAGAACTGCTCGGTCTAATGAATCCTCTATCCAATAACTCCTGCAACAGCACCTTCAATTCTTTCAATTCTGCTGGTGTTATTCTATAAGGAGGAATGGATATAGGATCAGTATCTGAGTACACCTCAATCTCAAACTCATTCTCCCTATTTGGGGGCAATCCTGGCAACTTCTCAGGAAATACATCAGGAAACTCCTGAACTACTGGTACCTGATCAAGCTCAACAAAAGACTTCTGTACATCTATCACATGAGCCAAATACGCTGAACAACCCTTTCCTATCATCCTTATAGCTTGGATAGCAAAAACTAGATTAACTCTTAACTCTCGTATGTCACCCTAAAACTCAAACTCTGGCTGCCCCTCAGGCTGAAATCTAACCTTCTTTTGATAATAATCAATGACTGTCCGATGTCTCGTGAGCCAATCCATACCCAAAATCACATCTAACTCTAACACAGGCAGTTCTATCAAATCAGCACGCAATATGTTATCATCAATTTTAATCACACAGTTATGATAGTAATAGTCCACATCAATACTCTCACCCATCGCGGTAGCAATCACTAAAGGCACATGCAACAATTTCCTTTCCTTATTCAATTTATGTGCAAAATGAGGTTACACAAAGGAATGAGTAGCACCGAAATCAAATAAGGCATCAACAATCTCATTCTGAATCAAAATAGTACCTGTAACCACATTATCTGATCTTTGTGCCTCTTAGGTGTTAACTGCAAATACTCTGCCCTGACCTCTACCCGCTGGGGCCTAACTACTGCTTGGAGCCTGAACTCTGCCTCTGCCTCTACTTGGAGTCTCTCTTGCCATATTCTGACTCATCTATATGTATGGCTAAGAAACCATAGCAAATGGCTGCTGCTCACCCCATAATGGACATATGCTAATAAAGTGACCATGCTGCCCGCATTTCAAACAGACACCTGACTGTCGCTAGTAGTCCCCTCCATTCCTTCATCCATAGAACCCATAAACAGGCACACTAGGCATCTGTGCTGCTGGTCTAAAGGAACCTTGTGAATAAGTAGATGCAGACTGTACTACTGGTGGTCCCCTACTCTGGACCCTCCTCCTCCTCTGACTACCTAATAAAGGTCGCTGATCAAATCGTGGTACTGGCTCCGCCTGCCTAGGCTGGGAGCTTCTCTCCCCCCTCCTAACCTGTGCTCCTGGTCCTCCTTTCCTATTCTAATCTCTCTTAGCCCTCTTTGTCTTATACTTATCTTCCATCTGAGTAGCTTTGTCAATAACTGTAGTCAAAGATGTGAATTTCGTAGCCAACAATGCATTATGAAGTGAAGCATGAAGACCTCTCCTAAACCTACTTATCATATCAGCCTCGGTAGGAACAATATGATTAGCATACCTACTCAACCTGATGAACTCCTCTGCATATTCCTCAAATGATCTGGTACCCTACTCAAACTGCTCAAACTGAATCAGATTATGGGCCTTCACCCCCTCAGTAATAAACTCATCTATCCAACCCTATCAAAACTCAGCCCGTGAGGGTGGATGCTCACCATACAGCCTGGGCTCTATCCTCATCGAAAACCAAGTCCAACCCTTCCCCTTTAACAATAATCCACCAAACTCTATAGCTTTAAGCTCAGAACAAGGTAGTCCCCTAACTACCTTCTCAACCTCCTCCAGAAAATCCACTGGATCACTGCCTCTGTCGCCCCTGAACTCAAGTAAATTTAGCTTCGAAAGCTAAACATGGACACTTGTAATACCCTATATATATGCATAACATGTTTTTGTAAAATAAGTTCTCAATATATGTTTTGAAATTATCAAAATGGCTAAAGATAATTTTAAAAACTTAGTTAGAGCGAAAACAAGAAACTTTTCCTAAAAATGTCGGTGTCGATATCGCTGCAGCAAAAATAGTTGTACAGTAGACGGATGAATTTCTAATTTTAGAAAGAGGGTAAATGATTATGTATATGCATGAGTAAATACAGTAAAAAAGAAAGATGAGAAAAATATTTAAGAACACTGATAAAGTAAACGATGGCAAAATCATAAATAAAGGAAACTTTAGGGGAATAGTGGAATTTTGATAGTCTGAGTTTCATAACGGCTCTGAAACTATTTTTATTAATTAGTATTAATAAAAATAAGATGTTTGAACATTCACTTTGAATTTTAATTCCTGATAGAATTGTCAGAACAAATAACTGAGCGAAAATGTATCAAAAGCAAATTAAGGAAAATTGGAGGACCAAAAGTGAAATTTGCCATTTTTGTCTTACTATATAAGCAAGACTTAGAATTTTTTTGCCCACTTTTCTCTTCTTCATCCATGACTTCCATTTCAAATTTCCAATTTTATTTTTCTTTGATTTTGTGAAGAGAAATTGTTGGAAACTTGAAACAAACACCACACAAACCATTATCCACCAAATTAAACCATAGAAAATCAAGAAAAATTCAAGAACACCAACGTTGGAATTTCTGCCATTTTGAAGATTTTAGGTAAATTGTTCATTTGTTTGTTTTTATGGTTTAATTAGGTTAATTAGATGTTGGTAGGATTGGGTAAATGGTTTAATTGCATCAATTGTTGCATTAAGCAATTTCCCCCAATTTCCATACCCTAAAGTGAAGTTGTGTAATTGGATTTTGTGTATATGAGTTAGGATGTGTAAACTGGATATAGAATAAGTCAATTGGATATTTATTGGTGATTAATTGATGTTTACATTGTTGTAGAAAATTCGGTTGGAGAAAGTTGTCGATTTTGCCTATTGTGAGAAATTGAGGAATTGGGTGGCAAAACAATTTTGCTAGGTGATTTGGAGTACTAGGTGAGTCTCTTATGCATCAATTGTTATGCCTAAATTGCTAGAATGCAAATTGAAATTCATTTGTGAAAACCCTAAAGTGGCCGAACCACTTTAGAGCAAAATGCCTAAGTTTAGTTCTTGCTTTTGGCTTATTTTTCCTTGCCTATTTGATTCAATTGTTGAAGATTATTGAGTTGTTTTTATTGCCTATGGAATTGTTTCCATGTGTATGTTTATTGATAATTGGGGCAATATCAATGTTGCACCAAAACCATGCCGAAAAATTCGTAGGCCAACCATTTGAATGCTACCGTCGCCAGCGACAATGGCATGCCAATTGTGTCAACTTTTTGGCCGCAAATGACCAATTTATGTTTGTTCCCATTATTGGTCACTAGACCTTTGGTCATCATTTAATCGATTATTATTGATGTCTTATTGACTTTATGCTTATTAAATTGATTAGTAATGTGTTATTGATACTTGTCGATGCCGTTATTTTGAAATGGTATCTATTGATGTGTTTATTGCTTCTATTGACTCCGAGGTGATTTGACAGAGCTGCCATTCTGACAGGGTAGTGAGTTCATGCTGTCAAATTTGTGCACAGTGTATTGATTGATACCCTGTACTTGGAAGGGATGCCCTAGTCATAAGACCCGTACAGTCTTATGTTTATTTATATATATATATATATAGTGATTTGTGCTTGACACATTTCTATGCGTTTCATGGCTCTATATCTATCAATTTACATCTCATTCATGTGATATTGATTCTATTGATATGATTGTTTATCTACAGTCATATTCTATACTTGCTTCTGTATTACAGAGATTCTGAGCAGACTGATATTATTATTTCATCTGCCTATTGTTTATTGATATTCCATTTCCTGTCATTTGTTAATGCATAATAGATTCACTGAGTATTATATATACTCACCCTCTCATTGTTTACCCTCTCAGGTGCAGAGTAGGAGGCAGATATCCCAGCTCTTTTGGCTCTATGTGGATTCTGCAGATCTTGTGTCAGTGTAATATTATGAACACTGTATTATTTTGTATGTTCATATCCTAACTGCTCCATGGGTTTTGTACGGTATAGTTAGTATATGAACATGTATGTATAGGAATATTGGAGATTATTAATGACATGATTACGGTATTTACATAGAGTTACAGAATGAATGACACAGTGATAGAATGAATAGTGATTATGTGAGTGTTTATTTATAGACTGTTATATGATTGATGATGGGTAAGATATGTTTCCGCTGCGATATTGTGATTTCATTGTAGTGATTGATGAGTTTTACGGGTGTCGGTCTCCTCGGCATCTCCCGTACCCTAGGATCGTCGCAGCCCGCGAGCAGGTCGTGACAGAGGTGGTATCAGAGCACTAGTCTTATAAATATCAGAGATCTGTGTTTACAGGTATCAGAGCACAAGGTTATAGATATCATAGCTCTGTGTTTATAGAGCACTAGGTTACAGAGGATTGTAACTAAGTATAAAATAGGTAGAGTTAAGGGAACCATAGAGCATAGGAATTCATGTATTGTCTTTTGTTATATTCGTCAAGTATGTATAAGTATTCTGCGTATCTGTAATATACTGAGTACGTGTTCTATTTTTCAAACATTTTTATAGAGATGTCTGATGGCAGAGACAGAGATACCATAGAGGCTGAGGTAGCCTCTAATAAGTCCCTGGTCAGGGAAGTTTCTATTTCTGAGGGACCGTCTAGATCCCAACAGACTATAGGGGATACTAAGAGGATTGATGAGCACTAGAGATATGAGATGATGAGGGGAATGATGGATCTACATAGGGAGCTAGCAGAGTTGAGGCGGGAATGACAGAATGTACCACTACCTTCAGTACCAGCAGCAGTGCCACCCTCTGTCGCACCTACTGCAGTACCAGTTGCTTCAGCTCCTATATAGCAAGCTGTGGTTCTTAGAGAGCTAGTTGTGCAAGGAGCCCACCCGGTTCTTGATGAGGGCAGAGTGTCTATATTTAGCTTTCTGAAGCTAAACCTACCTGAGTTTAGAGGCGATGAGCCAATCAATTTTCTTAAGCAGGTTGAGAAGGTAGTTAGGAGACTACCTTGTTTAGATATTGGAGTTGTTGAGCTCGTGGGTTTATTGCTGTAGGGGAAAGCTTGGACATGGTTTTCTCGTAGGCTGGAGCCTAGATTGTATTGCAATCTTCCTCCTACTTGGGTAGAGTTTAGACAGGGACTGATAGATGAGTTCCTGACAGAAGGGGTTAAGATCGGGAACCTGATACAGTTTGAGCAGCTAGAGTAGGGAGGTAGATCAATTGAGGACTACGCTGATGAGTTTATTAGACTGAGTAGGTATGCTAATCATATTGCTCCTACTGAGGCAGATTTTATTGCCAGGTTCAGGAGGGGTTTGCATGCTTTACTGCATAATGCCCTTCTGGCTGCAGAGTTTACATCTTTGACTACTGTCAACGATAAACCAATTAGATGGAAGAGAAATACAGGTCAGAGAGGGAGAAAAGGGATCAGAAGAGAAAGGGTGGACCAGGATCTTAGAGTAAGAGGAGGGAGAGCAACTCCCAGTATAGACAGATTGAGCCAGTGCCTAGGTTTGATCAGAGACCTCCATCTAGCAGTTAGAGGAGGAGGACCCAGAGTAAGGGACCATCAGTGTAGTCTGTACCTTCCTATTTTCAAGGTTCATCTAGACCTGCTATGCAGATGCCCACTGTACCCATTTGTGATTTTTGTGGCAGGAGGCATAGAGGGGAGTGTCATAGATAGTCAGGTGCTTGCCTAAAGTGTGGGCAACACGGTCATTACATTAGCAGATGTCCCCTGTGGAGTAGTCAACAGCCATCTACTACGGTTTCTCAGCCTATAGTACAGATGAGTCAGAATATGGCCTAAGAGGATCCTAGTAGGGGCAGAGACAGAGGTCAGGCATATAGTAGTAGTCAGGCCCCAGCAGGCAGAGGCCAAGGACGAGTGTTTGCTTTGAACACTCATGAGGCACAAGGATCTAGCAATGTGGTCACAGGTACTATTTTGATATAGAATGAGATTGTTGATGCTTGATTTGACTCTAGAGCTATACACTCTTTTGTTTCACCACAATTTGCACCTAAGTTAAATAAGGAGAGACAATTGTTGAGTGTGCCTCTAGTGATAGCTACACCTATGGGGGAGAGTGTAGACATTGATTATTACTATCCTGCTTGTGTGATTGAGATTGATGATAACATTCTACGTATTGATTTGATTGAACTGCCTGTGTTAGAGCTAGATGTGATCCTTAGTATTGATTGGCTAACTACACATCGTGCAGTTATTGATTGTTATAGAAAGAGGGTTAGATTCCAGCCTAAGGGGCAGCCTGAATTTGAATTCCTGGGTGATCAACGACAATTTAGGATTAGCTTTGTTTCTGTTATCTAAGCTAAAAGGATGATAGGGAAAGGTTGTTCAGCCTACTTGGCTCATGTGATTGATGTACAGAAGATTTCTATAGATATTGATCAGATATCAGTGGTTTGGGAATTTTCTGATATTTTTCCTGATGAGTTGCCAGGTTTACCCCCAGATAGGGAGATAGAGTTTGAGATTAAGGTGTATTCAGGCACCGATCCAATATCCATTCCTTCGTACAGAATGACACCAGCAGAGTTGAAAGAATTAAAAGTGCAATTGCAGGAGTTATTGGATAGAGGATTTATTAGACCGAGCAGTTCTCCATAGGGTGCTCCAATCTTGTTTATGAAAAAGAAGGATGGCTCATTGAGAATGTGCATCGATTATAGACAGCTGAACAAGATGACAGTAAAGAACAAATATTCGTTGCCAGGGATTGATGATATGTTTGATCAGTTGCAGGGTGCCAATCATTTCTCTAAGATTGACTTGAGATATAGGTATCACCAATTGAGAATCAAGAAGGGTGATGTACCTAAGACTGCTTTCAGGACTCGGTATGGACATTATGAGTTTCTAGTGTTACCATTCGGGTTGACTAATGTACCTGCTGCATTTATGGATTTGATAAACAGGGTGTTCATGCCATTCTTGGATAAGTTTGTCATAGTGTTTATTGATGACATCCTTATCTATTCCAGAAGTGAGGGGGAGCATACAAAGCATCTTAGGATTGTATTACAGACACTTTGAGAGCATCAGTTGTATGCTAAGTTGTCTATGTGCTAGTTTTGGCTAACAGAAGTGTGTTTCCTTAGTCATGTGATTAGTGAGGAGGGTATTATGGTAGATCCTTAAAAGGTTGAAGCAGTTGCAAATTGGCCTCAGCCTTCTAGTGTTTCAGAGATCCGTAGTTTCTTTGGTTTGGCAGGATACTACAGGAGGTTTGTAAAGGATTTCTCTAGAGTTGCATCTCCATTGACTAAGCTGACTTGGAAACAGGAGAGATATCTGTGTACTGATGAGTGTGAGAGCAGTTTTCAGACTTTGAAGACTTGCCTCACGAGTGCTCCAGTGTTAGTATTGCCATTAGAGGATGAGAAGTATATACAGTGTATTGTGATGCTTCTCAAATTGGATTGGGACATGTTTTGATGCAGCTTCAGAGAGTGATTGCCTATACTTCTTGACAGTTGAAGAAGCATGAGGGAAACTATCCGACACATGATTTAGAGATGGTAGTTATAGTGTTTGCATTGAAGATCTGGTGGCATTATTTGTATGGGTCTAGATGTGAGATATATACTGATCATAAGAGTTTACAATATATACTTCAGTAGAAGGATCTGAACCTCTGACAGCACAGACGGGTTGAGTTGCTAAAGGATTATGATTGTGAGATCCTTTACCATTTAGGCAAAGCTAATGTAGTAGCTAATGCACTAAGCTGGAAATCTATGGGAAGTGTAGCTCACATCTTGGTTTTTTTCAGGTGACCTTTGATTCGTGAGATGCATGAGTTAGCCGCTATGGGTGTACAGTTGGATTTGGGATCCTTGGATCGAAACTAGGCTCTGATAGCCTAGTTTTGGGTTAGGCCACTATTGATTGATGACATTAAAGTGGCACAGGATAGAGATCCATATCTATTGAAGCTGAAGGATGAATGGTAAGGCAGCAGAGTTTATAGTAGAGAATGATGTATTGAAATGTGGGAAGCGAATATATATGCCCAACCTTAATGGGCCACGAGATCAGATTATGAGAGAGGCTCATTATTCATTGTATAGTGTACATCCTGGGATTACCAAGATGTACCATGATCTAAGGGATGTGTATTGGTGGTCTGGTATTGTCACAACCCACTCTATAGGGCTATGACGGTCCTAGGGCACGGGAATAATGTATACCGGTACCTCGAAGAACCCAAATTACAGGCTTCATTTCATATAACCATTTTATGACATATATATATTTTTTAAACACTTTAATTTTACAGGAAAACGGACAGAGTCTCCCCTGTAACATTAA
>CANXYC010836425.1:0-33984 GCA_948193065.1 Aleurites moluccanus
TTTATTTTCATATTTTTGACAAATTTTAAAATAAAAAATAAACAAAAATATTTTTTAAAAAATATTTTTTATTTTTTATTTGTTATTTTTTATTTTAAAAAATAATTTAAGAAGAAATTAAATTATTAATTAAATTATTTCTTCTTAAATTTTTAATACAAATAAAAAATTCATTTTCATATTTTTGACAAATTTAAAAATAAAAAGTAAAAAATATTTTTTAAAAAATATTTTTATTTTTTATCTGTTATTTTTTAAAAAATAAAATAAAAATATTTTTTAAGTATTTTTAAAAAATATTTTTATTTTTAAATTTGTCAAAATTATGAAAATATATTTTTTAATCCTAAAAAAAAATTTAAGTAAAAATATAATGTAATTAATTAAAATTAAATGGTAAGGGCATTTTGGTCTTTTCACTATCCTTGTAGGGTTGACTAACAGTTGACTAACGATAAAATTGGATGGAAGGGTCTAGTAATATATTATGACATTCGTCAGGGGGGAGTTAGTGTATTTTTGAAAGGTCAGGAAGAACTTAGTATAATGGGTCATTCTACAGGGGGGAAATTGCAATTAACCATTAATAATACATAACATGGTTCCTTAAAATTTTAACCATCTTATAGTCTCTATTATTGTTTTCAAATCATCAATTTAATTCATCTCTTAAGAAAATTGAAATTTATGAACGTGGTTACTATCCACATTACTATTCATCCATTTTCATAGATTCTCATATCTTCCACCTCAACCACAATTAATAGTCTTAATTGCTCATAACAGGTTCTATATAATCTCATAATAATTATTCTAACTACCAAAAAATCTTAATCTAAAAGAAAATGAAGTTTGAAAAAAATTACCTTATTTTCCCGAAAAAAATTACCTTATTTCCCCAAAAATAAGTCCTTGAAGAATCTTAACTTTGGAATGATGACTGAAACCTTCTTAAATGAGAGAATATAATGATTTAATACATTAACTCTGAGTATTAATGCATTAGAAAACAAATGAAACTGATTGGAGAAGAAATGAAGAAGAAAAAAGAAAAGAAAGAAATTATTATGAAAAGAAAAGCTATTGTCTCTCCATTAAATAGGCCACTGCCTCGCTAATTTCTACTTCGTTGAATTCCCACTTCGCCAAATGTCAACTCTGTAAAGGCCACTCCGTTGAATCCTCTTCGCCAAATCTTACTCACCAAATACTCTTTGCCAAACCCTCTTCACCAAATGCCACCTCACCAAGGCCACTTCGCCAAATCCCCTTCGCCAAATCCTCTTCGCCAAATGTCACCTCGGGAAAGGCCTCTTCGCCAAATCCTCTTCGCCAAATACCACCTCAGCAAAGGCCTCTTTGCCAAATGCCATCTCGGCAAAGGCCTCTTCGCTAAATCCTCTTCGCCAAATGCCACTTCGGCAAGGCCACTTCGCCAAATTCTCTTCCCCAAATGCCACCTCGGTAAGGCCACTTCACCAAATCCTCTTCGCCAATTATTTATAAATTATTTGGAGATTATTTGGAGATAAATTTGTGAAAATAGTTGAATATTTATATTGGTATTGGAGAATTTAGGCGGTTAAAATTTAATAACTGTATTTATTTTAAATGGATAAATTATTTTAAACTATTTAGAATTATTATAGAAATTATTTGGATGAGAATTATGGAAAAATATTGAATTTAGCATTGATTTTAAAAAATTTCAGACAGTGAATTATCAGGAATTGTGTTTTTATTGAATGTAAAAATTAAGATGAATTTATTATATTAATTTGGAAATTACTATGGAAATTAGGTGGACAACATTTATGGCATTTAAATACTGAAAGGTTAATTTATTTAAGGAGTAATTTAATAAAGTTGATAATTAAATTAAGTCTATAAAGATATTAAATTAAGATAATTATTGAAATTTGGTAAATGAATTATTCACTACTATTATTATTTTTGGTACATCGGTATTGATGGATTATTTATTAGAATTGAGTTGAAATATTTATTTAATTGCTAAGTAATTAATTATTTATTTGGATCAAATGATTAAGGCATGTAAAGTTAATTATAAATATTTATTGCTAAGTTGGAAACTCAGAAGGGGTCAATTGATTGATAGTGTTGGATTTGGGCCGATGGACTGATTATTAGAAGTGTTTTTATTTTTTAAGGTTATGTCTCATTTTAAAGGAGATTTTGCCAAAATTTCAGCAAATTTTCGAAATTCGTTCTTTATATTTCTGAGTCAGTATTTGAGTATTATTCTAATAAATCTTATATGTGGTATATGTATTTCAGATGTATTTCTTACTGTCATCAGGAGGCGCTCCGAAGAGAGCTAGCTGATTAATGGTCGTCAAGTTGTAAGTTAATATATTTAATTTAACTCTGCATATGAGCATAACATATATACATTGATGAATGAAATATATGTATATGTATATAAGCTATTATTATTGCATTAGATTTAGTAACATGATGTATGTTTATATCATATTATATGATGTTGATAATGATGATAAATGACATTGTATATATGTGTTTACGTTGGAAAATAGGGTGATGCGAAATCCATCACTAACACGTAAGACATCAACGATGTAATATGACACAACATGATTTATGATGATGTTATTACAGAGATTGTCTGGTTTGAGTTGATCTCACCGTGACCCTATAGTTAGAATTTAAGAGAGCCAAGGGAGGGGGTCGGCTCCCCATTTACGAAAAACGAAAACATAGATGAGGTTGGATTCTACGGATATTTTCCATCATATATGTTATGTATGTCTATGGATGATTATGTGTAATGTGATATTTCATGTAGATTAAATAAATGACTTGCATGTTAAATTAATTTATATCAGCTCATTGAGTCGAACGCTCACCCCTGTTCAATATTTCTCCAGGTTCCGGGTCGAGTTTAAAGGGAATAAATTTTTTTAAGTTGAGTATTTATACTTTCCATTTCTTAAGCAGTGAAATTATTTTGTTTTATTATGTAATTATTTTATGTTCATTGTATTAAATTTTATAAAGCTCCACATTGTTATTTTTTTTTAAATATCAGATTTTTTTTGTCGCATTTCTATTGGTTGTTCCGTTAAGTAGAAACTTAAGTTGATGTTAAGTGTATGATATCAGCTCTGAGTGGTTAGGAAATGAAATTAAATTATTGAGTTTGTGTGATAGGTGGGCTCATAGTCCTTATTTGTGACAGTTAAAGCTGTCATATTATAGTTTTTATTGTTCAATGGTAAGTCAAGCTTACTATGGGTTTCGGAAGTCTTATACTTTTCCGTTTCCTAATGCCGGTCACATACCCAATAGGATTGGGTCGTGACACTTATAAGGTTTTTTCAACAGTGTTAAAAATAAATTTTGTTGATATTTTCTCAAATTTAATATTTTTAATTATCATATAATTTAATTAATAAATAAATTATGCTATTAATTTTTTTAAAATAATTAAACCTATTAAATTTAATGTACCTTAAAATATAAATATATATATTTTTGTGACTTGAAATTTTATTTTAATTATTATTTAATAAACATGTTAAATAATGTGTATTAATTTATTTATTTTATATAAATATATTTTTATTGATTATATTTTTAATATGTAATATAATTATAATAGATTTTATATTTATTACATATTTAATTTAATTATGATTTAATTTTTATTAAATTTTTTTAATGATAAAAATATTTAAATATTAAAAAATTAGAGAACAATTAGTATGATGCATAGTTGAATTTTTTCATAAAATAATAAATGATATAAAAAAATATTTTTTATAATTTCATGTAATATTAATTATGATAATTTTTATTTTTATAATATTATTACTTTAAATTTAATTGAATTATTTTTCTATTGTATAATAGAAAAAAAAATATATTAATGTATTTTTTTTATTATATAATATTAAATTTAATTATTTTCGATTTTATTTTGATTTAATCGATTTAACTTCAATTAAAATTCTGGCCCTATGATTTTTTACTTTCATCGGTTCTCTGACTGGTTTGGGTCTAAGAACACTAATTTTGACGATCAAATTGACCAGCTCTCCTTAGAGAGTCTGAAATCTGACAGTTTAGAAACACCTGAAACACCTCAATCGAAACGTAAAAGAGTTATTAGAATATAGACAAATCAACCATTGACTTTAAAATAATATAAAAATATCTTTAAAGGAATACATGTGATTTCGACAGAATTTCTCCTAAAATTACAACATAGTCCATAGAATACAAATAATAACATTTCTTAATAAATAACCCATTGATTTACAATTTACATCAATCTAATGACCCTCTCCAACTTTGCAATCAAAGTTTTTCATCAAGAAATTTGCATTATCTAATCCAATTTAATAATTATTTTTTATTATAAATCCTCGAAAAACCTTTAATTCGTCTCTCACCGAATCTATTTTGAATAAGAATATTATTTATAATAACTCAATAATTTTATTATGATTAAATTTAATAATTATTCTGAAATTTAATTCTAATATTAGTCTTCAATTAATTCTGTGAAATAATTATTTACTTAATTTTTAATTAATAAGTATACCACAATTAATATTTTAATAATTAATTATTTTAAAATATATTTTAATTATCACCATATGTATAATATTGTCTATAAAAATTATTCACCGAATTCTAATAATTTATCTCAATTAAAATTAATTTATTCACCTAATTTATCTACCGTCTCAATTAATTTATTTCATAATTATTTAAATATTAATACCCAAAATCCATCAATACTACTCAAATAAATTCTACAATTACTTTAAAATAATTATATCAATTTATTTTAATTTATACACTTAATTTAAACACAATTCTAATTTATTCACTTTATAATTATTTCAATACCAGTGTTTCAATTCAATATTTTCATAATATTTACTCGAAGAACATTCTAAATAATTTAAAATAAATTAAAACTCACTCATTATCAGTTATCTAAAAAAAACTTGAGTTCTCTATTTTTCGGTCTGAATTTCAATCATCAATGATAGTAAATAGGTTATGGTTGTGAAGCTTAAGATAGAGAGGAGTCCAATAAAATCAGTCTCGTAAAAATAATGTTAATTCAAATTTTGACTAATGATTGCCCATCCGCTGCTCACCAAAATCCGCTTCCATCAGCTCTTCCACGCTTGTTGACAACCCCTGTACTTAAATGGCCGGTGCGGGCCAGCAATCGATCACCGGAAGATGCTCCTGTGATGATCAACTCTCTCCCTCTCTCTCCTTTTTGGGTTTCCGTCATTGCAGTGAACTGATTGGCTTTAATAATAATAATAAAAATTTGAAGAATATTCTTCCTTAAATTTAATTTAAATAAATACATAATAATATAATAATTAAAAATCTAATTTATTAGCCAAATAAATAAATAATTAAACAATAAATAATAGAATGATTTATAAATTTTTTAAAATTTAATTTCAAGTCTTAAAATATTTTTTATAAAACACTATTATTTATATTTGTGACATTAAATATATTTTTATTTAAAATATACATTTTATTAAATACATAATGAAAATTCTTTAAACTTCAATTTAAAATAATATAAACTCAAAAAATAATTTTATATTCATTATTTTAATTAAATTTTCTTAAAATAATAATTATTTTTCAACAAAATATATATTTAAAAATAAATAAAAATTCAGAGTATTACATAAATGGTTGAAATTTTATTAAAAATAATTTTAAATTTTTATGAGGATAATTATTTATTAAATAATAAAATTTTATCCATTACTTTTAAAATCAACTGTTGAGATAGTATAAATATGATATACCAAATTTATAAAAAATAAGAAAATTTTAATCCTGAACTTACAAGAACGATTTTCCAGACAAGTTTGGTACATAATCAACACATTCTAAAAACAACGACAATTTAATTTTGAGTGCGCTAAAGTTCAGTGTGTTGTAAAAATGTTTGGTGTCCTCGTCTGTAGATATTAACCCTTAATTACATTTAGGATTAAAATTTTAAATTGTTTAATTAGAGTTAAGTTTATGTTTAGGTGGAGCTGCCGACGTAGTCATTCATGGCCGAAATATTCTATGTAATTGAAGGCAGCAGAAGTAATTGAAAACAAGAAAATTAAGAGAAATATTGTAGTTATGATGATAATAGTTATAGGGATTAATCTAAGGGTACTTTCGTAAATTCAAAGTTGAAAGTAAGAAAATGGAATACATTACTAATATGTTTAAGAGGCTTATATAGTAAATATATAATAATACATCATGGGTGTTTGGATCTCAGTTTGATGATCCAAAATTCATTAATTATTTAAAAATATTTAAAAATATTATAGTATATAATATTTTTAAATATTTGACTTGATAATTCATTAATGAATTTTAATTTTTAAAAATAAAATTTTAACCATCAATTTAGATTTTTTCAACACTGTTTTGATATTTTTGAGAAAATAAATTTTGATCAAATCATTTTTATGGACTAATAATTTTTTATTCACTTAATTTTAAAATATAATAATTTTTTATTCAGCAAAATCACTTTTACCTTAATGAATTCCAAACACCCAAATCATTGGCTTTCACTTTTGAGTTAAAAAAAAAATATCAATCAACATTTTAATAAATAAGCTTATTTTGGGTGGATATCAACAATACCTCATAAAAATAAAATAAGATCCAATTAGGTAAATCAAAAGAAATTGAAAATATCCCACGCTCAGTTCTCTATTGAAGTCGATACTTCATCAAACTACGAGTAATGTCTAATTCAAAAAAAAAAAAAAAATAAGTTTTCTCATCCAAAATCAGAACTAGCCTTTATATTGATTTATTTTCAAATAAAAAATTATTAATATAATCTAATAATAAATATAAAATTATTTAAATTACATATTATTTTATTATTAAATCTATTTTTAAAATCGGATTAAACAAAGTATATCAATGTATAATCTATTAAATAAAATATATTTAAATATAATATAACGATAAGAATATGTACAATATAAATAAATTTAAATTTTAAAGCTATATAAATAAATGATTAAAATTTTATTCTAATCAATTTTTACTAGTCCAAATAATTAGGAGTTGGATATTCTTAAAATAAGGTCTTGAGTTCGATTGTAGTGAACAAAGAAAATAGATCCTGAAAGAATTTTATCTTTTTATAGATCCGTTCAATTTGAGTCTGTATTTAATTAGAATTTAATATGATTATTAGATACCGAATAATTTAAAAAAATATATATTCTAAAATCCTCACAAACTATTTAGAACATGATTATGTTTGTTCCATTTTTATATGGCAAGTTCAATAAAACAGTATAATTTTGTTTGAAATTTAAGTTGTTTAAATCTTCTTTTTTGGATTCCTCTTTTCGATAGGATATGATATGATTTCAAGTAAGCCCATTATCTCTTTTATCTCCAAAAGAAAGTGGAATTAGTTGATAATCCAACAATAAGGTCAACCACTACTTTATTTTATTTTTCTAAGAATCTATCATCACCTCATAAGAATTTGTAAGTGAAACCTATTGCCAAACAAAGTCCACCTAAATTTGGGTATAGTGGAATTGGTAAATATTCCTCTTTAAAAAAAAAAAAAAACACTTAATTTACAACCATAGGTATATATGCCCCCACTAACATGCAAGTCTTTTTTTACTGGATATTTCTAGGGAACTTTTCTATTATAAAGGATTTTTGTTTTTTGATAAATTAGTATTTAATTCCTTAATTTACATCAATATTATTAATGTGTCATTCTTTTTTTTTTAATTACATTAAAATGTCATTAATATTTTATTGTGTCAATTATTAAATCTTTTCATTATTTTTTCTTTTTTTTTCGTTAATTTTAATTAAAAAGATAATAATAACCTTAATGAAAAAGAGATATTTTTAAGCCAAAACTAACTTTACTTTCACACTAAAACATTCTCAATCTTTTCATTCACCAACTTTTTATCTCTCTGTTTCACGAGTGAAACTTTTCATTTCTCTCTTCTCCTCTCTTTGCTCTTTTCGAAACTGTTATGGATTTTATGAAATTGCAAAATTTCCTTTGGATTTTCATAGCTATTAGAAGATTGCCAGCTTAGCAATCCTAGAAAAAAAAAAATAGAACACGTGAAAATTTTGTTATAAGTTGATTTAAGTTTTTATTAAGTTTTGAAAGATTATTAGCTAATTTTTCTCTTTCCCTTTTATTTAGTTTTAGTTAGTTATATTTCTTTCCTAATCATCAAGATATATATATAAGGATCAGTTTCATTAATGAAAGATTGAGCAGCATTTTACTCCAAAGTATTAATTCTATTATGATATCAGAAATTTGCTCTTGCTGATTTTTTCTCTCTGAAAATTTTCATTGTTTTTCTCTGCTATTTTTCTCGTGAACCAAACACTCCTATATTTTTTATTTTTCCTTATCAATCATGGCCAATGCTTCACAAAGACTAGAAGACTATCCTTCTAGTCCCTATTATCTTCATGCCAATGAGAATCCCAACCTTGTTCTCGTAACTCCATTATTACAGGATCCAATTTTCATACCTGGTCTCGAGCCATGAAGATCAAACTGCTTTCTAAGAACAAAATAAAGTTTGTTGATGGATCTATTCAAGTTCCTAGTACAACGGATCAACTTTATGCTGCTTAAGAACGATGCAACACCATGGTTCTTTCATGGATTATGCATTTGGTATCTCCTTCCATTGCTCATAGTATAATATGGATTGATATTGTTGTTGATGTATGGAAAGATCTACATAATCGTTTTTCTCAGACTAATTCATTTAGGCTTTCAGATTTACAAGAATAATAATATAGTTTCAAGAAAGGTAATCTTTTAATTACTGATTACTTTATTGAGTTGAAAATTCTGTGGGATGAAGTGATGGACCTAAGACCTATTCCTAGATGCACATGTAATCCACAATGTAGATGCAATGCCTTAAGAATTGTGAGGAATTATCAAGAGAATGATTATGTTATCAGATTCCTCAAAGGTCTGAATGATAGCTTTTCTATAATCAAATCACATATTATACTCCTTGAACCTCTTTCTTCCATTAATAAAGCATTTGCATTGGTAATACAACAGGAGAGGAAAATTATGCTTAACAACAGTATGCAATCAAATGACACTAACTCAAGTGCATTCTATAGGGGTGTTTGAATCTACTTAAAATTGACATGAAATATCGTTTTGAAGTTTAAAAAATAGTAAACGGTTTTTTGAGTATTTGACAGATTAATTCAAAATGACATTTTGAAACTTAAAAATAGAAAAAATTTAAACTAGATATGACAGTTTTTTTTTGAAGCAATATTTTTAAAACTCTGTTTTCAAAACGGTTTTTGTACTCAAACACCCCCTATGTGTCAAAAAATAAGCCCAATGAAAACTAGAGGAGATATAATACTAGCTTTATGACCACCAAGAAACCAACCTGTACATTTTGTGGCTGGAAGGGACACTCAGTAGACAAATGCTTTAAAAAGCATAGCTATCCACTTGGATGGAAGTTCAAAAACATATTTCAAGCAACTAATGCTGCTAATCAGCTACAAGTATCTTCTCATGGTGATGATGAACGTTTGAGTGATACTTAGGTTCATGAAATCTGTCAGTCACACAATAAGGTTCAAAAGAATTATTATTGTCACATCCCCTACTTCAGGTGATATGACTGTCCTAGGATATAGGATAGCGTAAGACACCCTAAATCCGTAGAATTCCTATATACAAATTTTATAGAAAAAAAGGCAAGATTTCAATTGTATTTTCTACTCTATTCCCAGGACCTACTTATCTCTCCCTTCAATATAAATCAAATCTACAGAAAAAGAAAAAAAAAACACTCCTAAAGGTTCTCCTTATACCCTTTACTCTATTTTAACAATTCAATATATAAGACACTTCAATAATTATTAATACAACACCCACATTTTTATATAGGTAAATTAAATTAAGTTCTCACATTTTAGTATACTGGAATTGATTATACAGCTATTACTTTCTATTATATATACAACTCAGATCCTTTAAACAAAAACTTTGGAGCTTATACTGAGTTCAATACCAAAAGTTGAGGCCATACATAGATAAATATGATTCACAGCAGATGAAGAATGTAGCTGGAACCGCGTTTATCTATCGATCTCCTTAAAAAGAAAAACAACTACTAAAAGAGGTGAGACAAAACTCAGTGATCTATATCTCTCAAAACAGTAAGAATTTGACAAAACTTCCTTAAAGACAAATAATCTAAACATATAGATCTACAACTTTTATGTTTAGAAATCTTCAAATTCTAACTCTAAGGGTACAAAAACTTAGCCCCAAGATTCTGTCAAGCCACAAGAAATTTAGAATTTTCAAGAATTAACTTCTAATTTAACTTTCACCAATTAAACCTCTAAATTATCAATTAAACTCATTAAATTGAATTATGGAGTTGGATGAAAATATTACTTCTTGAAGTCTTGGACAAAATTTTCCTTAAATCTCCAACAATTTTAAAGAAGAGAAGCTTTAAAAATGAATGTATGAAAATTGATGAAGACGGAGAGGTGATTTGAATAAGGAATAAATTGAGCAAAATTTTGAAGAATTTTTATGGTGAAATTTTAGTCAAGAAAAGAGGAAAAAGAAGATGGTGCAAATTTTCTCTAATTATATTTATTTATAATAATTAATATCCTATTAGAATTTTAAGAAAATAAAATTTAAGAAAAAGAAAAAGGAAATGAATTTAACCCATTTTATATCTAAATTAATTTAGATTAAATTAAACAAATTAATTTTGGTGGAGAAGACTCCACTTGGCCGGCCACCTTGCTCCAATTATTTATTTATTTTTAATTATTGATCAAAATTTAACTCCATCTTTCATAAATTATAAAACTATTATTTTCTTCTTCTTATTTTTCTATCTCTTTTACTTCTTTACTTAAGTATATAGAGTTTATTAATTTCACTCAATTCTATTTTTAATTTATTCATTATTCATCTGATTTTAGGTATGCAAAGAAAAATTAGATAAAAGAACGCTTTAAAATTTATTAAAAATCGAATACCGAAGGGTGTTCAAACTTAGATTTTTCTTTTAAGTCTTTTAATTGATTTAACTAATTAGTACTTTTTCTAATTTCATTTAATTCTCTAATTATTTTTTTTCATGTTAGTAATCTACTCAACTTAGGTTAAACTTAATTAATTCTAAGCAATGCACCTTCTAAAATTTATGAAAAATCGTGTACCAATGTTCACTTCCCATAACTAAGTTTTAATCGTTCTAAATTTTCAATTAGGGTTATTACAATTATACTGTAGGCTTTTCTCTTACAAGAGATCAGTATAAGCAATTGCTAAACATGATGCAATAAAAATAAGTCAGTCCTTCTACTAGCTCTATCAAAGCACCTATACTGCACAAAATCAAGCTATCCATCATATTAATGCTTTTACTCAGAAGAAAACTCAAAAATGGCAGGTATTCATTGTTTTTCTATTTCTTTGGTCAAAACTTATCTTTGGATTATTGATACAGAAGCTACTGACCATATTGTGTGATCCCTTGAACTTTTACATAACCCTAAACCAGTGACTGAAATTTTTGTTAGACTTCCAAACAAACAATTGGTAGAAGTGACTTATACTGGTGATGTTCACTTAACTTCTTCTTTAGTTTTGTATAAGGTTTTTTTTCCCTTAATTTTCTTTCAATCTCATCTCTTTTTCTCAATTAACAAAAAACTCTAACTACTCTCTCTTTTTTCAATATGATACTTGTAATACAAGACCAATGCTTAAGGATAATTGGTTGGGCTAGGAAAAGGAACCGTTTGTACCAGTTACTCCCATCACATGAACACATTTGTAATACAACTCATCTATCCACATCTCACCCCAAATAACCTACATATCGTTCATTTCCCATCTGGTACTTCACACTTGGTCATGTTCCAGAATCTAGATTGAAACTTTTGCATTCCATTGATCCAAATGTAGTTAT
This sequence comes from Aleurites moluccanus, assembly GCA_948193065.1. NCBI lineage: Eukaryota > Viridiplantae > Streptophyta > Magnoliopsida > Malpighiales > Euphorbiaceae > Aleurites > Aleurites moluccanus. The sequence continues at coordinate 12,063 of CANXYC010836425.1, forward strand.
TGAAACCTTTACCCCATGTGATGTTTTCCAATTTGCTAAAAAAAAAAGACTGTCTTTTCCTACTAGTGGTTATGTATCAAAGAAATGTTTTGACCTAGTTCATGTAGACATTTGGGGCCCTGTGGCCACTCCTTCAATTACTAGTTTTACATACTTTTTAATAACTATGGATGACTTTAGAAGATGAACTTGGATCTTTTTGATGAAAAATAAATCAAAAGCAAGGAAACTATTATAGTCCTTTTGTACTTTTAGAGAAGTTCAATTTACACAGATAATAAAATGCATCATAAATGACAATGGTCAAGAGTTTCTCTATTAACAAAAAAACTCTAACTACTCTATTTTCTTTCAATATGATACTTGTGTAATACAAGACCAATGCTTGAGAATGATTGGCTGGGCTAGGAAAAGGAACCGTTTGTACCAGTTACTCCTCTCATATGAATACATCTGTAGTACAACTCATTTATCCACATGTCACCCCAAAGAACCTATATATCGTTCATTTCCCATCTGGCACTTCACATTTGGTCATGTTCCAAAATCCATATTGAAACTTTTGCATTCCATTGATTCAAATATAGATATTGAAACCTTTACCCCATGTGATGTTTGCCATTTTGCTAAACAAAAAATATTGTCTTTTTCTACTAGTGGTTCTGTATCAAAGAAATTTTTTGACCTAGTTCATGTAGATATTTGGGGCCCTATGGCCACTCCTTCAATTACTAGTTTTACATACTTTTTTTAATAAATATGGATGACTTTAGTAGATGCACTTAGATCTTTTTGATGAAAAATAAATCAGAAGCACAGAAACTATTGTAGTCCTTTTGTACTTCTAGAGAAGTTCAATTTATACTGAGAATAAAATGCATCAGAAGTGACAGTGATCAAGAGTTTAACATACCAGACTTATATACATCTCAAGGCATAGTCCATTAGACTTCTTATGCTCACACACCTGAGCAAAACAGTGTTGTTGAAAGGAAGCATCAATACATCTTGAATGTTGCAAGAGCTTTAAGATTGCAAGCTTACCTTCCTATTAGTTTTTTGAGTGAATGCATCCTTCATACAATTTACCTTATAAATAATACATCATCTCCTGTTCTGAATAACCAAACCCTATACCAGTTACTGTTTAAAACCAAACCCAATTATTCAAACTCAAAAGTATTTGTATGCCTGTGTTATGCTTCCATTATAGACCCTATCAAAGGCAAATCTGATGCAAGAGCATCTGAATGCATATTTCTTGGATACTCCTCAGGAACAAAAGGTTATAAGCTATATCATTTAACCAACAAGAAGATATTCCCCTCTAGGGATGTCATCTTCTATGAAACAATATTCCCGTTTCAAAAATCCAAAGTTTCAACACCCTATAAATTAGTTTTACCTTCTCTTCCTCTTATTATACCACAGATCCCCCAGATAGTTCTTCTCCTCCACATACACCACCAAATGAATATACATAACCTTTAATTACAACTAATCCTCTTGAATTGATTCAAGAAAACCAGCAAAACACACCACCACCTACCAGACAATTAACAAGAGCAAGACAACCTCTAAAATACCTTAAAGATTATCTTTGTCAATTGGTACAGGCTCAAACCTTGCCTCAGTCAAGTCAATCATTCCAAGCAGTCAATTTTGTAAGTTCCACTTTATCTTTTGTATTACCCTATTCTTCTTTATCCCCTTCACACACTATTTTTTCTACTTCACTTACAACACTCACTAAACCTAAAAGTTGTTATGAAGTAATTAAGCATGATTATTGTCAAAAAGCAATAAAGGCAGAGCTATCAACATTAGAACTTAATAAGAATTAGGACATTGTTGACCTTCCTCCTAACAAAAAACTCATAGATTATAAATGGGTGTATAAGATAAAACACAAAATAGATGGCTCTATAGAAAGATACAAGGCCATATTAGTTGCCAATGGTTATACAAAACAGCCTGGGATATATTATTTTGAGTCAATCTCTCCAGTGGCTAAAATAACAATAATAAGAACCCTATTAGCAGTAGCAATAATCAAAGGATGGTTCTTAAAATAATTAGATATTAATAATGTCTTCCTCCATGGAGATTTATAGGAAGAAGTACACGTGATTGTTCCTCCTGATTTAATTACATCTCAATAAAATCAAGTATGCAAAATTAACAAGTCTCTCTATGGGCTCAAACAAGTTACCATACAGTGGTATGCCAAGTTGTCTTATGCTTTATTAAAACAAGGATTTTCACATTTTGAAGTAGATCACTTTTTGTTCTATAGAACGAATATTGATGGGTACATTGCATTACTCATTTATGTTGATGATGTGGTCTTAGCAAGTGACAATCCTCATACAATCTCTCAGATTAAGACTTACCCTGACAAAGAATTTCAAATCAAAAACTTTGGTACACTTAAATTTTTTCTTGGCCTATAAGTTGCAAGGACCAAGGCTGGTATTAATCTTTGCTAGAGGAAGTGGGCACTTGAAATTCTTGCTGACACTGGTTTCTTAGGTTGTAAACCAGCCACCACACCAATGGCTTCAACCTGTTAATTAACAGCTAATAATGGGGAACCTTTAATAGATATTACTTCCTACAAAAGATTATTAGAAAGGTTATTGCATTTAACCACTACTGGGTAGACATTAGATTTGTTGTCCAGTAGTTAGCTTAACATCTGGCCACACCTACAACTACTCACTTTCAAGTAGCATATAGGGTACTACACTACATCAAACAAGCACCAGGGTAGGGCATATACTTTTCAACATCTGCACACCCTCATATTAAAGCTTTCTCTGATTTTGACTAGGACACTTTCTACACACCCTCATATTAAAGCTTTCTCTGGTTTTGATTGGGACACTTACTCCACCACCAGACATTGTTACTAGTTATTGTATTTTCCTTGATTCTTCTTTAATCTCTTAGAAATCCAAGAAGCAGTCCACAATGTCTCATTCATCTTTAGAGGCAGAATATCAAGCTTTAACCTCAGTTACTTATAAGATTCAATGGCTTTTTTTATTTGCTGGTTGATTTTCAGATTGTCCATTCTTCCCCAACTCATATTTATTGTGATAATCTCTCAGCAATACATATAGTAGAATCTTATTTTTCACAAACGTATAAAGCATATTGAGAATGATTGCCACATCGTTCATAACAAAGTCTCCAAGGGCACAATTCAACTATTTCCAGTCTCCTCCTCTGCTCAGCAGACTTCTTCACTAAACCTCTTCCTTCTCCACTATTCATAAAATTCCTTTTTAAGCTGGGCATCTATAATCTGTATGCTTCAGTTTGCGGGAGGGCTATTAGAAGATTGCCAGCTTGACAATCCTAGAAAAAAAAAAAAACAAATAAAACACGTGGCAAATTTTTTATAAGTTGGTTTAAGTTTTTATTAAGTTTTGAAAGTTTGTTAGCTAGTTTTTCTTTTTTCCTTTCAATTAGCTTTAGTTAGCTGTATTTCTTTCCCTTCTTTTTCTTAGTCATCAAGCTGTATATATAAGGATCAATTTCATTAATGAAAGATTGAGCTGCATTTTACTCTAAAATATTAATTTTATTAATACCAGATAATATAATAGAGGACTATTGTGGTGTTATAAGATTGTGGATTGATTTAGCAGTAATATACAAAGGCAAATATTTTTTTTTATACTCTCTGACAATAAATTTCATGAATTACATTTCAATATAAGGTTGTTTATTAGTTTCACCAATTGAATAAGCATGATTATAGTTAAAAGTTTACATTTTTATGACAAATCTAGTTTTTTTTTTTCAAAATTTGGTTCATGGGTTTTGAAAATAATGAAATGTCATTACTATTTCATAAACTAACGCTGGGTGAGAGTGAAAATATTTTAAAATTAAAATTTAGTGTTTCTTTTTCATTTATGCTATATTTGATTTTGAGTTTTAAATTAAATGATCAATCATTAATATTTCATTGACCCTCCACTAGGTTTTGGGCTTTAATTAAAGCAACGAGAGTTTGTTGACTAATATGTTAAAGGGTTAATTGCAAATATGATATATGTACCTTTTCAATTTTGTTATTTTGGTGTCTGAATAATTTTTTTGTTCAATCAAGTGTTTAAATATTGCAATAGTACATCAATGTGGTGCTTTTGGCCGGTAGAACCTGACCGAAATACATAATTAGTACTTTGGGACTCGTTTGGTCATCCACATCAGCCTGCCACGTCATAATTAAAATAAAAAGATGAAATTACCCTTCCAATTCTCATCCCCTTCACTAAAACCCTAGCACCAATTCCCTTTCACCTTGTTTTTGGTTGTCGCCACTACCTTAGCACCTCTTTGAATTGAGAGTCATGGTCGCCGCCTATTTGCCGCCACCACCACCACCACTTGCTCCGTTTCCCTCGCTAACTAGAAAGAGAAGGTTGTTGTGATTTCTTTTTGATTTTAGAAGGATAAAAATTAAAAATTAGAAAGGGATGGTGGGTGGCTTTATTTATACAATAGTGGTTCCCGCAAGGAAAACTCAGATCAAACAATACGCCTCTTTGCTTTCTTTTCCTTTTTTTTTTCTTTTTCTTTTTGGTGTTTGGAAGGAAAGAAAATTGAATCCCTCCTTTTATTTTTGTTTCTTTTTCTTTGTTTCTTTTTATTGTGAAAATAAAAAGAAAAGAAAATAATGGAAGCAACGCTGGGATTGATAAGAATAATACATCCAAAGTAAACGGAGATGACACTCTCCGCTCTCCTCAGCCTCCTTCCACATCATTCCTCCGATCTCCTTTCTCAAGTCGATCAACCGTTACAGGTAATAAATATTTTACATTTTTTAAAATTATTTTTTTTAAAATTTTAATTTCCTTTTTTTATTTTTTGTAATTGTTTGGGGGTTTGTTTCTATTAACTTGTTTTAACTATGTTTTTGCTCGTTTTGGTGTTGGTTTTGTTTTATTTTTTATATTAGGGTTTGATATGTGCATGGTTTATGAGAAAATGGAGGAAAATATGAGAAAGATAGGAGAGGGAAAGGGAACAGGGAGATACAGAGGTGTTGAGAGAGAGAGAGAGAAGAGGGAAAGGAACAAGGAGAAAAATGAAAAATAATGAAAATTGTAAGACTGTTTTTATCCTTTTCATTAGTTTTGTCTTATAACTCTGATGTAGTGTGCTAATGTGGATAGCCATATTAGTCCCACAACACTAATTGTGCACTCAGGTGACCAAAATCAGGCCAGAAGTACCAACATGATGCACTTTTAGAAAGTTCAGACACTTGATTGAACAAAAAAAATTGTTCAAACACCAAAATAACAAAATTCAAAAAGTTCAGGTATCAAATTTATAATTAACCCTATGTTAAAATTTGACTTGATTATATTTAAAATTTGGTAATGTGGGTTATGCTGATCAAAGTAAGTATTGTTATCTTTGTATAAGGATTGCATTAAAATGCTAATAGGCTTGATTTAAGGTGTGGTATGAATATAAGAATTGAAAATGATGATGATGTGTTATTTGTGTTTGAGATGCTTAAGGATTTAAGTGAGGTGGAGATTAGAATTTCTAAAATATATGAACCTTTTAGAATTATGGCAGCTGGTAAGGAATTGCAATTGCCCTTAGGGATGGAGTATGATGTTGGAGTTATGGTTATTTTAAATGATAGACAAAATGTTGATGAACCAAGTCATATAGCAAATAATCAGTCAGATACTATTTATTAGCAATAGAGTGAATGATGTACATATATAATGATGATGAAGTTAGAGGTCCTCTTGAGCAATAGAGTTAAGTCAAGGTGAGTGATTGTGGCATCATTTGGCATTAATAGTTGAGAGTGAGTTGCCTAATCAACATATGAATAACAATATAAGAATTGGATCTAGAGTTGTGAGGACCAAGTTATGGAGGGGTAGGGACGAAGGTATGGGTATGAGTTTAGGGTGCATTCATGGTAGAGGTGATGGTTTGATTAGAGGAGGGAGATCAAGTCCTGTTGTTGTGAGAGGTAGTTCAAGTAGTGCTCTAAGGAGAGAGTTAAGATTACTAACAAATGTACCTAGTGCTAAGGGAAATAACAATCCTAATCTTATATCAAGGGTAAGAATTTGGGATAATTTGTAGGAACTGATATTGGTTTTGGTGCAAGCAAAGGCAAAGGAAGGGGTAGTGGCAAGACAAAGACAAGGTCAAGAGGGGAAAGAAGGAGAAGAGTTGCAACATGTGAAAAAGGGTCAATAGGGGGCAAGAAGGAGGCGTAGAAGTTATATAGAGATGAGAAGTACTAGATATTAATTTAGAACTCCAAGGTAGATTAGGAACAATGAAGTACAACCTAATAATGATATTCCAAATTTAAGCGATGAATGTTTTGACTTTCCTAATTCTGATAAAGAGTGGACTAGTGATAAAGAAAATGAAAATGAATCAATGCTTAGAAAGGATGAAGCTGATGTGAACTCAGATAGTAGCGATGAGAACGAAGATGATTTTGCTTCTAATGAGCTTGATGATGATGAGAATAGTTCAAATACAAATGCTAATGAACCCAATGATGAGTCTAATTTAAGCATGGTAACATCTGATAATTCTAGAGATGTTCAACAAACAGTGATGGTCTGAGTGATGAAGATGTAATTAATAGAGGTAAGAAGAGGAGGAGGACTGATTCATTTAGAGGCATATATTGTAATTTGTATGTGATATTTGCTACTGGGACTTTGAGGTGGGATAAGTCTTTGTTGATATTCAAGCAACAAGAATTGCCTTAAAGGATGTTGTAAAGGGTGGATATAACATGAAAAGGCATAAGAATGGTGCAACAAGATTACAACTTCATGCCTTAGGGAGCCTTCATGCAATTGGAGAATTCACATATGCATGACTCCTTATCAGACCATTTTCATAGTGAAGACATTTCAGAATGAGCATGTTTGTAGTAGACCACTTGGGAGCAAGAATGTGAATGCAAATACCAAGTGGATTAAATACAAGCTGATGGATCAACTCAAAATAGATCATTAATGAGCAATGAGCTCATGAACAATGAGCTGAGTAATAATTTAGCAATAGAGGTTGATATGTGGCTTGCTTGATAGTGCTAGGAAAAAGTGCATAATGAGATTGCTTAAATGATTTGTTAAATCTTATACATGGGAGGGGAAATTGACACTGAAGACTAGGGCTTCAATTGATTAAGATGAGTAAGGTTTGTAGGTTGTTACCATCTAGTGCTAAAGAATTTGAGGTCATGGAAGGACCAAATAGTTTCTCAATCGATTTTAATAGAAAGAAATGTTCTTAAGGTTGGTGGGAGATTTTTGGTCTGCCTTGTAAGCATATTTTGATGGGCATTGGCTACAAAAGAGGGAATATAAAGAATTATTGTGATAGTTACTATAGTGTGGAGACTTACAAGAAAGCCTATTATGGGATTATTCACCTAATTCCACAAACAAGTCTATAGCTAGTTATTGAAGAAGACAAGATACTACCACCAGAATTGAAGAGGGGAGTTGGAAGACCAAGGATAGGGAGGAGAAGATAACAAGATGAACTGCACCAAGTATTATCAAAACTAAGTCTAGATCAGAGAGATGTAGAGTTTGTGGTTAATGGGACACAATAAAAGGACTTGTGTAAGGGCACCAGTGAACCAAGTAAAAATCTATTGCTTTATTCTTAATTGTAATTTAGTTTTCTTTTTTACCCTTGATTTGATTCTTTTATATGCTATTAGAGGAATCAGTAGAGCAGAGTAGAAGAGACAATAGATGAGCCAATAAACAAACACACAACACCAAGCAAGCATAAGTATGGAAGGAGGCCTAAGTGTGAAAGCAAGACTAAGTCTTTTTATTCCTGAAATAGTGAAAGAAACATATATGGGAGTCAGAATGCAACACCAAGAGAATGGTTATGTAGGACCAAGTCAGAAAAGGGGGGCCAAAGCTAGAGGTCCAAATCAAACTTTTGGAACACAATATCAAGGATCAAGTCAAACATATCAAGGATCAAGTCAAACATCTGGCGAATTCAATGGGATTTTAGGAGTAAAGTCAACTCCAAACATTTGGGATTAGAGGAAATAGTTGGTAGTTTAGTGAATGGTTATTCAATTTATAGGATTATCAGGTCAATCAATCTCATAGTCAATCTTTAATTGGGAGAGTTAATTTAATAGACACAATAAGAGATATGGGAATTAACATGGGAATTGGGTTCCAACCAAGGGATCCATTCCACTAGTGCTTCTTATAAGTATATATTACTTTTTGAACTTAATCCCTTTTATAATTATTTTTTGCCAAGATAAAAGGGTATCTTTTAAATAGTTGCAAGAGATTTAGTAAGTTTTTTTTTTTCACAAAAACTTATTTTGGTCATACTAAATAGATTGAGGCAAGAAAAACACAAGTTTTTTTGTTATAATCTTGTCATTGTAGGTATATACTTGGAAAATGAAAAATGAAGTATATAAATGGTACATAAGTAGAAAAAATTATAGGTCAAGATATTTTTTATTATTTACAAGGCTATGATGGTTTGTAAATATCATTTATATGGTGAAAAGTTTATTTTTTGTGGTAATAGGCATAGTTGGAGAACCAATACAACATATGGGTTATTGCTGGGATTGATTTTGTACTTGATCATTGTAATGCTTTCTAAGCTAAATTTCATTGTAATGCTCAAGTATTGTGGAATTTATAAGTAATAATAAGAGACTTATGATTTTAAGTTGTGCCTGTTCAATTTGAATATTAAAATTTTTTAATGAGTTTTTTTTAGGTTGCTCTATGTTTATTTACTTCATATACCAGGTTGTGTGATTTCATTAACTTTAGCAAACATGCTTAAAAAAACATAAGAAAATTAAATTTGTTAATGGCATTTGGTTATGCTCATTTTAAGATGATAAAATTTCCATATGTATATTGCAACGAGATAGAACATTCCACTTTTGATAATAACAACCACTAACAAGGCATAAACATGGAAGCTGTAAGGAATTCATTCAATTTCAATGTCATTCTGATCAAAATCATTGAAAAGCAACATGTGGATACCGATCATTTCATGCTAATAACTTAATACAATTTAGTTCGTATTAATACTCTCTCAACCTAAAAATAAAAAAATCATATATATTTTTTTTCGTCCGTTTTAAAATTATAATTCACTTTATTTTTTTAGATGTTAATTTAGTAAATAATTATTAAATATGCATTTTATTAATTTACATCAATATTATTTATATATATAATTACATTTTTATTTTCCTACATTGAAATTATAAATTTAATAAAATAGTTTTTTAGTATTTCAAGATAAGAGTTTTTTAAATTTAAATCTCACTAATTAAATAGTGAGTAACTAATTAAAGTAAATAATTTAATTATTACAAATATTAAAAATAAAAAAATATTAAAAAGTGTATAATATGAATACTTTAGGCAAGAATATTTTATGTGAAAACAATTAAATTTTTTATTTTACGTATAAAATAAAATATGATTATTATTTTTTAGATGGATGGAGTATTTTACTAATCTAAGCACGTATATATTTTAAGAACGGTTCAATTCACACACTATTTAATAAATAATAAACTTTTTTCTAATAAAAAATAGCTTAAGAGTATTAATTAAAAAATATTAATTTGAACAAAATTATATAAATAAATTAATATCATGTTGATAAAGATATTTATTTAAAAATAATAATTTAAATAAAAATAAATAAATAACTTTAAAAATAAAAAGTAAGTAAATAAAAAATAATTTTTTTATTATAATTAAATATAATTCTATTAAAATTTATTTTCTCGTTAATATATTTTTAAATTAATTTAATTATTTTTATGCCTAATAACTCGTTTCTAAGATTTATTGCTTTCTAACAAGATTCCTATCTGAAATAATTGCTTTCAATAAGAATTTTAAGACGGGTGAACAAAGTCGTTGGTGGAAGAAAAAGGTTAGTAAAAATCCAAAAACAGAAAAAAGAACAAAATAAAAAGGAGAAAAGTAAAGCAGTAGAAGAAGAGAAGGAAAAGTCCCATGCCCCATCTTTTACTCTGATATTCCCAAAGTCGATCTTCTTCTATCAGAATCTTCTTCTCTCTCTGTACCATAATAAACCTCAGCAGCTCAACTGTGGAGTCAACCATGGCGGCTCCGGCACCGATACCGTCACTATTCTGGCCGTGGACTTTTTCAGTTTCTTTAACTCTAATCCTAGCTTTAACCCTAGTTTCCGTAGCTTGTGGCAACTCCGAAGGAGACGCTCTATATACTCTCAGAAGGAGCTTGTCGGATCCGGATAACAATCTCCAGAGCTGGGATCCTACCCTTGTCAACCCCTGTACTTGGTTCCATATTACCTGTAACCAGGATAATCGCGTCACTCGAGTGTATTTCTCTATTACCTTTGATTTGATTCTATTTAATCCTTATTTATTTTACTTTCTAGACTAATTTCTTTTTTACCTTTCAGTTTTTTCTATTAATTACCCGTTTTATTCATGTTTGACGCAATTGTGTTGTTATAGAACTTTTTTTTGCTTAGTGGGATTTTGATTTCTTATTGGGGATGTTGGGTTAATGGGATCATCTGTTGCTATTTGCTGTTTATTTTTGTGCTTTGAGTTTATATGTTCGAAATTTTTTGGCTCTAAGGGACCTTTCATCTATTTATGTATTTGAATTGTGGATTCTGGTTGATGATTGTTATTTTAGATTTTATTGTTTTGAGATTACAGTGCTGGTGAACTATACAGTTCTCGTGAACTAATACAGTTCTAGTGAACTCGTAAAAACACTTCTGTGATATTATGGTTTTTTGTTTTCAGAGATTGCAGAAATATGTTAGTTCCTGTAGAGGGTATAACTACTACATAGATTATGGATTCTCCAAACATATGCTGAAATTGGTTTTATTCCTAAATTGGCATCAGTTAAAACTGGGAACTGTAGTCATCGTTATTTTCCTTTTATAGAACTCCTATTCATTATCTCCTTCGAAGACCTGGTCATACTTGCATTATTTTTTTTTTTTAAACCTAGTATATCATTTAAACATTTTTCTAGGAGCAATTTGTGTTATGTGGTTATTTCTTGTTTTTCTTTCCCCCAAATCTGTGCTCACATTTCTTCCACCTTATATTTTGTAACAGGGACTTGGGCAACTCAAACTTATCTGGACATCTGGTGCCTGAACTTGGGAAGCTAGAGCACCTGCAATATCTGTACATTTCTCCTGCTATAATATCTGCAATCTATTGGCATGATTTCTTATGTGATTTGTTTTTTACCTAGATCTTATGACTTATGTAGAATTATCATTATATGGTCATGTTTCAGTACCATACTAGACTTGATTTATTTTGAAATTTGGATTTCATGTATTAACTCTAAACCTCTATGATCCATCATGATGTAGGGAGCTCTATAAAAACAATATTCAAGGAAGCATTCCTAATGAGCTTGGTAACTTGAAGAGCCTCATTAGCTTGGATTTGTACAACAACAATATCTCAGGGACCATTCCTCATTCACTGGGGAATTTGAAGTCCCTTGTCTTCTTGTGAGTTATGCAATTCTAATATTATTGTTTCACCTTTACTTGCTCCACTTTTCCCTCTTTGGAATTTTAGCGCATTTGTTTTCCAAATTTACGAGTTACATGTGAAAATTAGAAATGGTCAAGATAGTTTACTCGTACAAAGTCCTCAGTTATGGTGCCAAGTTAATTACTTTTGTGAGAATTAGAAATGGTCAAGATAGTTTACTCATACAAAGTCCTCAGTTATGGTGCCAAGTTAATTACTTTGGCTTAGTATGGTTGATCGACTGCTTGCCTTTCCAATTTACTAGGCTGTCACTGAGATTGAACCTTGACTAAAACTTTTTATTGTAACTTTATTTAAGCTGATGCCTATCTTACACTAAAAAATATCACTACAATATTATTTAAGCTGATGCCTGTTTTACATGGATGCCTTCTGGTAATTTGTCCATAACGTAGTGCAAAATCTGGCCTCTCCACCTCCTCTCATTAATCCCTTTGTTGACAGACGTCTTAATGACAACCGGTTGACTGGGCCAGTCCCTAGGGAATTTGTCGGTATTTCAAGCCTCAAAGTTTTGTAAGTATTTTCCACCTGCTCCTCTGCCATTCCTCTTCCCCTTTCTTTTTTTTTTTAATAATTATTGACTAAATAAAAATACATATTTTCCTTGCATAATTGTGTTGAATATTTATAATGTAAATTTTTCTTCTTTTTTCAGGGATGTCTCAAACAATGATTTATGTGGAACAATTCCTACAAGTGGACCATTTGAGCATATCCCTTTGAACAAGTAAGTTACTTCTTTCATTTGCTCATCTGGAATTTTGGATTTTGTTCCTGTTGTGTGCATGCATGTGTTTGTGCAAACATGTTTAATCTATCCATCCATTCGATATTGATTTATGATTGGTGAAGGCTAGACACTGGCTGCCTTTTTCTTTTGTCTTCTACTTAATTGTTGTATTTTTCTTGATTAAGCTTAGAGGATTTGATATTTTTCCTCTCTCTCTCTCCCCTTTGTGATGTTATTTCATATTGCCATAATTCTTGTTATGTTCATATTTAGATGCTTACTCATCTAATAAAGTATCTCTGGAGTGATTCTTTTCAAGTAAAACATGAACGTGATTTATTTATTTATATTGGACTAGGCATTGGCTCTTAAGGTGATCCAACTGTGAGGCTAAGAATGGGTTTTTAATTAATTAATTCTATCTTAATTTAAGTCAAGATCCAGCCCAACCCTGACCAATGATTAGCCATTCCTGCCAATCATAAAGATTCTTGGAAGGAATTACTGAACCGAAAAAAGGAAAAAAGATACCTTGATGGGGTTCTGATAATTTTTTTTTCTGGTGGGTGAGTGGGTGGTTGTTCTCTGCCTCTTTGCCATGGTTCTCTGCCTAAATCAGTAATGCACATTGCTAAGGGCTTCAAAAGCAGTACTTCAATGAGTTGAACATTACTGATAATGGTCTTCGGATTCAACTCAAACAATTTGGAGCTCTGGATGTTACTCTCTAAAATTAGCAAGTCCTACTATATTGGAAATAAATGTGCAAGCTGCTGTCTTGTAGGCATGAGGGGCGTTAATATACTATTCTGGTAATCTTTGGCTCCTGCTACTAGTTATTTTAAGCTTGTTTCATAGGTCTGGTAATTGCTTAGTTTAACTGGGTGTTGACTTTCCAAAATTTGTTTTCTAGTTTAACTGGCAAGTACAGTTTTTCTGCATGTTTCACAGCCTCCAAGCTTGGGAAGACTAGTCATTTCAAATGACATAATAAAATATCTCAGAAGGAAGGGAAGGATAAGTGAAGTGTTTTAAGTCCTTACATGACTCTGGTTTCTTGGATGTCATGATGTGATGCTAAAGAGCCCTAAATGCTGGAAGTTTTAAGACCTCGTGTCACAATATCAGATTTATTTTTCTAAAACCAAATATAGGTTTTATGTGCTCACTCTGGATTTTTTTGTACCATAAATCTCCATGGCTATGAAAACGAAAGGAGCTTATGGGTAAAGAATTACGAATCATCAGTGAGATGGGTTGCTGCTTATACTTTGGAACAAGTGCATGTCCTAGAGAGTCGGAAAAGATATATCAACTGTGTTAAAAGTGAGATCAAGTTTTTGAAAAACCTAAATGAGGCTGCACTTTTTCCAATTTTTTGTCTTATTTGGATAGCTTTCAGATTTACATAAACTGGCACTGAGAATCCTAACTAAAATCAACTCCAATCTATGCAATACCAACTTCTAAATCATGGATTTAGAGAAACAGGTCCTTTAGAAGTTTTAGTAAGTGTTTAGGTGAAGAGAATTTAAGATAATTTCCTAGTGACATCCAGTTTTGTGGTTCAGCAATAAAGTTAGTTACAAAATTTGATATCTAATTTATCAGAGATTTTAGATTTTTGGTAATTAGCTGAGCTAGTGTCAGAAATTAGCTTTTGTGGTAGATGATTTGTATGTTTAGCATCCAAATTTTTTCTCTTTGCAAATCCCCATTTTTGTCAATTTTTTCTTAGTTGTCTTCAGGTTTTAGACTTTTAGTTCAGTGTTTGTGTTAACCATGGAAATATAATTGGACTTAACATGTTGCAGTTGGTTGGTTATTAGCAACATAACTGTCCGATATAATAATGTGCTTTAGATTTTTCTGATTATCTACCTATTTTATTTTTTAGTCTTATAATATTGTGTTTATGTAGCCTTTAAATATTGGGATTGTCTTTGACTTGTGAGGAAACGACCCGAGTTATTCATTTTCATGTGACTGAGAGTTTAGAGTCTTGAGCTTGTAGCTGCTTGAAGTTATTAAGTTGCAAAATAATAGGCTGCAGTTATTTTTTTTTTAATTTGTTGTAGATATAAACCTTTCTTTTCTGATAGTGCAAAATGATCTATTTGAACCAGTAATTTTTGCTCTTGTATCAACTTTTTCGTATTACGTGGAGCTGGCATTGATTATAGCTGATGATAATGACACTAATATTGTTTTGAAAACCAGCATACTGAAAACATACTTTGCTTATAGAACTAAGTGGGAATATCACCAAAATTGCAATTCATTTTTTGATTTAAAAATTTGTGATATTCACACCTATTTAAATTAAGAAAGCAGAGGGAAATTTTTTCTTGATGGAAAGGTTCATTTTTATAATTTTGGAGTCCTAAATTTAGAAATCTTAAGTTTATGGGACAGGAGAGAGCCATCTCCTATACTGTAACCCAAATATTGGATTGAAAATCGGGTTCACTGTGACATCGAGTGTAACCTTTCATCTTTGGCTTTTCTTTGTTACACACTAGTTGCCATCTGGACCACATTGCATTTTGTTATACTTTTGTATTATCTGCCATGGGCAACTTCACTAGATGTTTTGATTTTTAGAATTCTGTCCCTTGTGGTGGGAAAAGATTCGGGTTTTATGCATTGCAAATTGGGAGGGGGTGCTGCCATGTGAAATCAAGCTGGGATATGATCCTTGTGTACTTTATTCTGCTTGGATTCCTAAGAGTGCACATAGCTGCATGGGAACTGTTGAGACTTGGATATTATTTAAACAAATTAGAAGCTTTTAGTGGAGATTGAAAAATATTTATCTTCTGAAGGGTTTGAGTTTATTTATTCTTTTCTTTTTTATTTCAATACTTAGGAAGACTTCTCTCGCTTTTACATATTCATCATCTTTGGACCTGGTGATGTTTGATTGGGAATGCATATCTTGTGTGAATGAAGAACACATTGTCCAGAAAATCTGCTAATTTTTTGTTCTACAGGCAAGAAGTAACCATCTAATTTTATTCCACTGTTGTAGCTTTGAAAATAATCCTCGACTAGAAGGTCCAGAGTTGCTGGGACTTGCGAGTTACGACACTAATTGCACTTAAAAAGATATTGAAGCTACAAACTGCGCACATTGTCTTCAATCACATGTATTTTCACCTGATAGTGCAACGGGATTGGCGAAATGCAATCCCTGATATAAGTATTTGTAAATTTTTTGAGACTTCTTAATGCTTTAGAATTTTTAACTGCATTGTTGTGTTCTAAAGATGATGACATGAATTTGTATTAAATATAACGCTAGTGAAGGGTCTACGTAACGTGGGTATACTTGTTTTAGTTAGATTTGTTTATCTAATGTCTTAATGATTTTTATTATTCCTCTGTGTTTTGTGTTGTTAAAATAGTAAGGAGACGCTGGTAATAACTTGTCCCCCTTGTTAAATTTTATTGTCTGTTGCCCACCGTAATCAAATTTGAGCGATGCAATGAGCAGCAAATTTTAGTGAACTGCACAAGTCATGGGGTGGTATATTTTGTAAACTTTTACGGAATTTATAAATTTATAAATTTATAATTACTTGTACAGATTTTATATTAAAAAATTTTAAGATATAATAATTTTTTATTGATTTTTAATATCTATTTAATATCTCAGTTAATAAAAATAAATACTTGAAATAATAAATAAAAATATGAATTATTAATTAAATAATATTATTCAAAATTAATTAAAATAATATTTTAAAAAACACTAATTATTGGACAAAATTTTGATCAAAAATTGTAAGTGTCATGTCACTAATATAAATCTTAATACATTAGTATATCACAAGTTCCAAGTAAGCTAAAAATGACTCATTAGCATACCATGTAAGCAATTGAAAAAAATCGTAATTATATTAAAAAAATTAAAATTTAATAATTTTTGATGTCATTTATATTTTTTTATCTTTTTATTTTTTTTAATTTTTTTTTTCTATAAAATATTCTTTTAATTTTTTATCAAAATAATTTTTAATTATTTATTATTTTTTATCAAAATATTCTTTAATTTTTTTAAGTGATAATATTTTTTTAATTTAAATTTTATTTAATCTTCACAAATTCAAACAATAAATTTTTCCTAATAATTTTAAATAAAACGTTTTAATGTTTTATTATTATTATTATTATTATCAAGCTAAAATAAAATAAAAGATAAAATAAAAAATTTTATTCTTTGATTTTCTTGTCATTTTGGATAGAAAAGTTGTCTATTATAAATCGATCTTATTCAATATTATAAAGTTTAGAGGTTTGTGAGATTTGACTGAACATAATAATTTGATTAATAAATTATAAAATGCTGATAAAGAGGCTACGAGCTATATCACATCATGACTTGAAATATAATTTCATATAAAATGATATTATTGAACTCTAAAAAATAATTTTCTATATTTTAATGTAGTTACATAGTTAATAATTACAAAAGAAAATTCAAATGATAAAAAAGTTAAAGAATAATTTTTATTTTATTTTATTTTAACTTTTATAATAATAATAATAATAATAATAAAATTAAATAAGAAGTATGTATTAGTCAAAAAATAAAAATAATAATAAAACTCAAATGACTTACATATATGTAATTCACAATTAAAATATTTATATAATAATAATAATAATAATAATAATTAATGATTTTGGATTTATAGATTGAATTTTAAGAAAAAATTTATTGTTTAAATTTATGAAAATTAAATAAATTTTAAATTAGAGAAGAATTTACACAGAATTAAAGAATAATTTGTTAAAAATAAAAAATAACTAAAAAAATTATTAATGAAAATAATTAAAAAATTTTAAATCAAAAATTAAAAGAATATTTTGAAATGGAAAAAAAAATAACTAAAACAATGAAAAGGCAAAAATATAAATGACATTCAAAATCACTAAATTTTAATTTTTTTTTAATATAATTATTAAATTTTACCTTTTTTTTTTTTTTAATATAATTACTAAAATTTAAGTGACATGATATGATGATATAATAGTTTTACTTATGTGATACTTTACGTGATATGCTGATATATTGAAATTTGTATATGTAGTATAACACGTGTATTTTTTAACTAAAATGTCATTAGTGATTAACGAATAAAATTATTTTGAAAGTTACAAAAATTTTCCAGTCCCAAAATTTAGTTATTTTTGTTGCAATTACCCAAAGTTTCACTATCTTGTTCAACAAAAAAATTCATATCAACGATGCTTCTTTCTAAGAAAGTTATGCAACTATGCATCAGCTAACACTAGCTCCTCTTGCTTCATATAGAAATGGAGCTATTTTGAAAATTATAAATCGCAATTTAAATATGTTCAATAATTTTTTAATTATATTTTTCAAATAAGTATAAAAAACATTAATTTTAATCTATTAAATTAGGATGGCAATGAGTTGAATTCAGTAAAATCTAAATCTAATTAGTTAAAAAATAAAAATACTCACTCTAGCCATTCGCCCAACTTTGAGACAGTTAGAACGGAATGAAATGGATAATATTTATTTATATATATATATAAATAAAATATTAAAAAATAAAAATATATATAATCGAATCGGATTCGGAGTAAATATTATTATTATTCTATCTAAATTTAACTTTGGTTTAAAATAAAAAATTCATCTCGACTCATTTATTAAACGGAATAAATATTACATGATACATTTAAATCAGATTAAAATGAATGTCTAACGGAACAGGTAAAATTGCCATTCCTACTGCTAAGTAAACGAAGGGTAGTTTTAATCTATCAAGTAGTGATTGGATTATCCGTTATCATTTCTATTTCTATTTTTACTTTCATTTTTATTTTTTCTACTAAAAACTTGTGCTGTGCAAAACGAATTAGTATCCATTTAAAATCATTTTTATTTTATTTAGTTTGAAAAACCAAATTTGGAAAAATTATATATATATATATATATATATATATATATATATATATTATTTTTCTCATAATCATAAATATCTAATGAAAAATATTAACTTTTGATGATTTTTAATTACATCATTTTTTTTGCTGTTTTATAATACCAAACAACAAAATAAATATACTTTACTAATATAATTTTCTTTTACATTTGAGAAATAAAAAGGGATTTTTTCAAAAATATCGAAAAAAAAAATTCATTTTTACTGTTGAAATTTTTTTTTCCAAAAATATTACATACTTAAAATTATTATTTTTTTAAATATGATATATATTAAATATATATTAAAAAATAGTAAAATTGAAAAAAAAAGTAACTGTAAAATTAACAAAAAAAAATAAAAAAAAATATTTATTTAATATTTCCAAACAAAAATCAACATGCCAAAATAGTTGGAGTGATGAGGAGTGTTTCGAGTTTCTGAGAAATAGTATGCTTAGTTGGGCTGAGGAAGCCCAAAACTCAAATCTTTAGGATCTGTAATATATATATATATATATATTATATAGAGATTTTTACAAAAAATATAAAAAAATAGGAAAAAATTTCATTTTTACTGTTATAAAAATATTATATATTTAAAAATATTTTTTAAAAAATACGATATATACTAAATATATCAAATATATCAAATATATACAGTAAAAATAAAAGAAAAAAAAAACCGTAAAAATAAAAGAGATAAAAAATATCATATATTTATGTAATTGCCCCTAATATATAAACCTTCTATCAAATTCACCGCTTTTTTATTGAATATTTACCCAACCCATTATTATTTGAGGAGATTACAATGTATATCACTTTTTTTTTTTTTAATTTATTTATTTTTAAAGTTTTTTCTTCAGTTTTACTTATGATATATTTCATTTATATCGCTTTTTGCTTTTTTATTATCTTCTTTAATGTTTTATTTTGCTTTCAATTTTCATTCCAATTTTTTTCATTTTTCCTCCTTTTTTTTATTTTCAGTTTCTTTTCAATTTCTCTTTTGATTTTGTCCACGATTTTGAAGTTGCACACGATTATTTGTGAATTTCTTTTTTTTTTTGCTTTCTAAGTAACTTCTCTATTGTTTCTATTTGATTTAAAATTTTTCTTTCATTTTTCCTTTTTTTTTTCTTTATCATTTTTAGTTTATTTTCATTTATTCTTTTGATTTCGACATAATTTTGAGTTTGTATTTAATTATTTGGTTTTTTTTTTTCCATTTTCTTCATCATTTGTAAATATTTTTTTATAATAAATAGCAAAATTAATTTCTCAAATTTTAAGAAAATTAAGAGCTTCAATTTCAGAGAAGGTGATTTATTGCGATTTAAGTAAAATGGTTACAAAAACGATCTTAGATATGCAAAATTAATTTTTAGTATGTTTCTTTTCTTTTCTTTTTTTTTTTTTTGGTAAATGTATGTATATTTTAATTTTTGGTATTTTAATTTGGAAAAAATTGAATTTCTAAATTAAAATATGTTAGACAAATTGAAATTCTATAAAATTGCTAAAAAAAATAAATTTGTAAGTTATTTATTTATTTATGGATTCCATATATTAAAATTATACAAATTAATTTACTTGATATATACAATTTATATATAGTGCTCACCATGAAAACCCTTAATAATATATAAACATATAGTAATTTTAATTGCTATAATTTCTTTTATCTAATATTAGTGCTTATGAAAGTATAAAGATTTTAGTTTATTTTAGTCACATATTGATTTATAATTTTCAATACAATATTTCATTAAACTTAATATTATTTTAATTAGGTTTTTTCTCCATTCAAATTTGTAAATCTCATTTAAACAAAAATTCAGATTTGAAACTCCCTAATGTTAAAAAAGTAATAAAAATGATTTACTAATCGTTACAAACCAAATCAAATTGAGTTTGAAAAATTTTCACAAATGGTTGAATAATAAAGTTTTCAATATTAGATTAATCATATCCACTATCTTGTGTATTAGTGGGGTATGAAGTTTCAGTATTATCTTCATTATTCAGTAGTATAGATTTGTACGTCTGTAAATGCAAATTAAGAAAGTGACATGAAAGTTGCTTATACTGTGGTGCCAAAAGTTCATTTTACAAAATAAAATAAATAAAAAAGAAAAAAATTCTTTAGCAGTTTGTTGTCCAATAAAATTTTCATAAAAAGCATTTCAGATTTCATCAAAAGATTCGAATTTAGCACAAGCACCGCACCATCATAAGCAAAAATTTCCTGCATTGTTAATTCGCATTATTTAGATGATAGATGATCCACATAATCTACCGATAATAAAAAATTAAATAAATTAAGAATAAGAGACTAAAAAAATAATTATAAAATTATTGACCGCGGCCCAAAAAGTAAGTGTGATCTAAAATAAAGTGTTGACCCCAGAGAAGAATAAACTCACGAGTTATTAGATTCTAATTAATTAATAGTTCATTGGACTTTAAATTGAAATTGAGTCTGTTCTCTAATACAAGCCTGTTTAAATCATCATTCAGCATAGTTCGGTCACCTGAACACATGCCTATCAATCAACAAGAGAAGGCGTAAACATAATGGAAGCAATGATACTGACCGAACTGCACAGAAGAATGTAGGCACGATAAAAAGCAGTTATGACATATGTGACCGAACCGCCTGTAACAGCCCATGTCCCTTCTTAACTCGGAAAATAATGTGGCCACGTTCAATGGCAGTTAATTGTAAATCAATGGCCACGTTGAATAATGGTTGAAGTTCGAGAAATATGGTACACTTTTTGAAAAAAGTATAAATAAGGCTTTCTAAAATCAATTTGGCTCTCTACATACTTAAATAAAGAACCAAACTATTTTTATTTTTACTCGGCTGTTTTCTAGAGTTGACAGCTC
The DNA here is from genome assembly GCA_948193065.1 of Aleurites moluccanus. Taxonomy (NCBI): domain Eukaryota; kingdom Viridiplantae; phylum Streptophyta; class Magnoliopsida; order Malpighiales; family Euphorbiaceae; genus Aleurites; species Aleurites moluccanus. Next base: position 33,297 of record CANXYC010836425.1, read on the forward strand.
GGTCTATACACTCGTCTCAATGATTGACGGTTCGATGCAACTTACATATCATATACTGGGTTGACAATTCTTGCAGTCTAGATATCAGGACACTGAAATAGCATAGTTGACAGTGTAAACCTACATACAAAGCTACTTCACCAACACTTCATTCAAACCCTTGGCTGATGTCAATTGATGGTTCAGCCTACATATTAATTAAGTTGGAGTCATTTCAGTTCAGTATTTATCAATTATTGTATTGAGCCATTAGACTATAATCAGATACCCATTTTAAAATAATCAAAAGATAAATTGTATTGTATTTGTGGTTAATCATTAGCAGTAAAATAATTAGCCAATTTTCAGTGCAAACATCTTTTTAGCATGCCTAGTAGGACCTTATGTCACACCCCGACACCACCGGTGCGATGATCCTAAGACAAGGGTAGGCATAAGGCCACCATAAACCCGTAGAACCCGAACTGAACCTGCCTCAATCAATAATCATATATTCTAGTCGATGTAAAACATTATATCTTATAAATCATCATTTATAACATAACATCTCTACTTATTCCTTCTAACATCAATATGGAATAAGTGAGAGTCTACAATTAACATCTATAGATACAAAATCAACATCCCATATCTAACTACGGAGCTCTAAGAGAATGTACATCAACAGACATGATTATATATATATATA
>CANXYC010836444.1:0-14698 GCA_948193065.1 Aleurites moluccanus
TTTATAATTTTCACATGAATGAACTAATTTGTTTGACAATTCTTTCAAATTATCATATTTGTTTTGCAACTTATGATATTTTGAAAGTAAAGTTTCCATTATTTTCACATCATCATCATCATCATAAAAGGCAAAGTTTGAATTACTTACCTCACTAAAAGAAGTATCCTCATCAATTGCCATAAAGCATAGATTTGCAACCTCTTCCTTGGTCTCTTCATTGTCATCCAAATCACTGGAGTCATCCCAAGTTGCAGCTAGGGCTTTCTTCTTAAAATTCATTTTATTCTTCAGGTTGGGACATTCAGACTTAATATGCCCGTCTTTATCACATTCATAACATTTTACTTGATTGCTTCTTGGCTTCTCTTGACGATCATATTTTTCATAGGGCTTTTTGATCTTCTTCTTTCTAAGAATAAGATTTCTTATTCTTTTTGTAAGATGAGCCATTTCTTCCTCATCATCCTCTATGTCGCTTCCTTTTGATGCAGATTCTTTAGAAGCAATAAGAGCAAGCCCTTTGTTTTTCTCTTCGTCTTTTTCATCAACTTTCTCTTGAGATAAGGTAATCTCATGAGTTAGAAGCTTACCCAATATATTATCGGTTGGGAGAGAGCTCAGGTCATTTGCTTCTTCGATTGAGGCTACTCTTGCCTCCCAATCTTTCTTCGAAAGAACCCTTAATATTTTGCAGTTTATATCTTCCACAGAGTAAGACTTTCCAAACTTTCTCATTCCATTAACAATAACCATAAGACGGTTATACATTTTTTAAAATTTTTCATTAGGCAGCATTTTAAACAATTCATACTCATAAGTGAAGAGTTGAATCTTTTTACCTTTGACTTGACTTGTCCCTTCATAAGTGGTTTGAAGAGTATCCCAAATTTGTTTTGCTGAGATACAATGAGATATCTTGCCATGCTCTTCTCTACTTAATGCACAATAGAGAGTGTTCATTGCTTTGTGATTTCTTCTATTTGCTTTCTTTTCGGCGATAGTCTATTCATTTTTCAGTTTTCTGATTTGAATACCATCTACGGCTATAGTGGGAACTTTATGCCATTCTTCTACTACATCCCATAAGTCAATTCCATCGCTATCCATGAAGATTTTCATCCTATATTTCCAATAAGGATAGTCGGTGCCATCGAAGAATGGTGATCTCATTGTTGACCCTCATTCAGGAATGTTTGATGCTTGTGTTGCCATTGATCTTGTCTCCAAGATGGTTAAATCTTTTTAGAAAAAAGTGGAGACAAGCTCTGGTACCAATTGTAAGTCCCTTTGGCAACCAAGAGGGAGGTGAATTAGTTGTCTTTTAAAAATAATGACCAATTAAAATATGATAAAGGAAGAGAAGAAGAAAATCAACACAAAGGTTTATAGTGGTTGGGCCAAAACGAGCCTACGTCCACTCCTCAAGATTGCACTTGAGTATTTCACTACCTTTGATCCTTTTTCAGGTTCAAGATCAAACCTAAGTTTTTTGGTTCACACTTTAACCTTTTACAATGTGTTTTTTCTCAAACTAGGCTCACACACAACCCAAGAGGTTTACAAGAGATCAGAAGAAAGAATTCACTTTTTACCACACTCTTTTATAAACCAAGATCTTCAACAACTTTGAAGATTTACAATAAATGTAAATAAGAACTGATTTTTGCACAAAAAACATGAATGATCTTGCATTAAATGATTATAAACTTGTTCTAAGGTTGTTCTCCTTGCATTTAATACAAATCAACTCATATTTAAAGTTTTGGTTGACGAAATAGCCGTTTAGACTCAAATTCCCACAATAAATGCACTTGAATTTTTCGCTCCAATGGCTATTTTACAAGTGAGTCACGCCCACGACCAGCTTCTTCATCTTTTGGCTCGAAGAAGAATAATTTGAATTTTCCCGAGTCGCGCCCACTACTGAATTTGTCAAGCCCGTGACTCTTTGTGAAATTCAGCCTTGAAACCAGGTTGAGCTTCTTCACGCCTGCGACTGAGCTTGGGTAAAGCTGCGAATATATCTAGTCGCACCCGCGACTATATAATGTCGCACCTGCGACTGAGTGGCACTATTCATCTTGAAGCTACTAGATGTTTTGAGATATCCTGACTTTAATTTCGTGCCTGTGAATAACTTTGTCACACCCGCAACTTGGCTTAGTCGCACCCACTACTGGAGTGACTCTATTTTTCTTGAAAGCTACTGGATGTTTTGGTAGTCTCAAAATCAATTTCGCGCCCGCGACAGGAAAGTGTCGCGCCCGCGACCTGAAGCTTTTCAAGACTATCACTGATTCTGTCGCACTTGTAACTAAGCTTGTGTCTATTGTCGCGCCTACGACTAAGCAGCATCTAGCATACTTTTAGAGAAATTCTTGGAAATTCTTGCACATAAACAAACAAACTCATTAGTCTATTGATTTGGTATTTGTAACCATTAAAATAAGAATGAAGAAGACCTTAAGGTCTAACAATCTCCCCCTTTTTTATGGTGACAAACAATCAAATTATAAAAGATATGCATGATTATGAGATTTAATAAACTCGCCCTTAATTTGTGCTTTATGACATTTAAAATAAATATAAATACACTTTAGTAAATATAACACACATCACATGTCAAAGAAAATACATATCTCATAATTTTCTCCACCTTTGTTTGATACTCATCAAAAAGAGAAAATAATAGAATTAGATTAACTCAAATCATTACAAGAAAGAGTTTTAGAAAACAAAAGCTAAAAACAACAACAAAATGAAAAACTATGAAGGAGGAACATCAGGAGCAGGATCTGAAGAACCCTGGACTGCAGCTGCTCCAATGGCTACAATACTAGAGAAATCAGCAAGGGCCTTGCCTTTATCCAAGGACTGATCAGGAACAGCAGCATCTGTGTTCTCAAGCTCACCGGACTTGGCATCAGCTGAGTCTGAATCTGATGGGGAAAAAACATCACGATGCCCCATTTCTGCCAAAAATTCCCTTTGTTGGTGACGTAAACGTTGAATGACAGCTTTTATAGAGGTCTTAACTTCAGTCTCAACATAAGAGATTCGATCATCTAATTTTTGGATACGCGCTATAATTTTAGTTTGTCGATTCTTCAAGGCATCGAAGCGAGTTGTGAGAAATTCCATGAGCGAGAAGGAGGAAGCCATGTCTTCAGGAGATGTAGGCTGAGAAGGAACAGTAGTATTTGCAGGAAGTAGCAAACTAGACAAGTTCTGGTCGAGGAAGCATATCTCATCACACACACAAAATTTTACAAAACAGTTCTACAGACTTAAAGATAAGATATAAATCTACAACTTTTATGTTTTACACTTTTCTAAATTATTCCTTTAAAATCAGGAAAACTGACTCATAGAATTCTTCCCAAATATAGATTCTGAAATTCTTAAAACACTAATCTATCCACAATCATCTTAACAAATATGCATAAAAAAAAATTAATAGGTATTACAAGTTAGATGTGTATAATTCAAACTAAGCTCAGCTTATGATTTTTCATATTAAAATTAGTCTAAAATATGCTAAATTTATATTATAGAAACAAGAAGACAAGGAAAGAATGGTGTTGGTAGTGATGAATGGCAAATTGCTTTAGGGTGAATTTTGATGTTCATAAGGTGAATTGGAAGTAATCAAGCCTAGAGGTAAGTTATAAATGTGTTATTATGCCCATTTGTAGCCTTATATGAAATTAAAAGCCCTTCCCCTGAACCCCCATGTATGGCTGAATGGCCATTTCTTTTCCTCCATTAAAATTTTGTTAATTCATTGCCTACATTTACCTTATTTCATTTGCTATTTGTATAAATTTGATACTTGTATATTTTGATTGTGTTGTGAGTTTGTTAATTGACCAAATAGACTAAAAGAATATTGCCAAAAACCTTACCTTATGCTTGTTAAAATTATACCTACAAAGTGTTTATTAAAATGTCTCAATGAGACCAAAATATAATCCACTAAGTGTTTGACCTAAAGATTAGTACCATTGACATATGAGCTCCAAAGAAACTTAAACCTAGCTTGACCCATGACCTTTGATTCCATTTCATATAAAAATTCATATTTGGCAATATTTTATTGATGTTGTTAGCCTTTAATGTGACTTAAATTGTCCATTGAAATATTAATTGATTTCTTATGATTTTCTATGTGTTATTTTCACCTTATGAGCCTAATAATATTTCGATCCTCATTATGCATTATACATAATAATATGAAAAAACTACCTTTCGATGGGGTAGTGGGTAAAAATCATCAGCAATATGCACATTGATTAATTTATTAACCCTAATTAGGAAAGGGTTAAATCCTAGCCATAAGGTCTGATAAACCTTATGTCATTACACGAGTTTAAGCTACTAAGAATGTAGCTCACATGATTTATACGAGCACGAAGCCCTATATCTATTGCATTTTATTTTCCTTTCATACAACCTATTTATTGAATTATATGACCGTAATTACCTTACTTATTTATTTACTACTTGTCTTCTTTGACACGAGCATTTAGTGGATTATTCATTTCTTTACCTAGCTTTTATGCATAATAATATATTTATAGCTCACTTAGTAGTGATACTCACTTCTTAGTGATTTAACATTTTCAGGTCAAAAGTAAACATTAATGGTTCCTGAGACTTTATTTTTTTCCAGAGGAACCAGATTCCTTTTTGCTATGTAAATATTCTAAACATTATTTCTTTTGTAATCTTTTAGTAGCTCCATGGTTAAACTGTATTAGTTAGTAGTTTATATATATAAAATATAGATAAATAATGTAAATTAATTAATTAGCATATTGTGGATTATATAATTAAATGTTTGATGATGGTTTGAAATATGAGAAATATGTGTTGGAGTTGAGATGAGGATGAAATATGAAAATAGGTGGTTAATGAGTTTATAGCAGGAGTTCTACGAGTGTTGGTTGCATCGACGGGTTTAACACCCTAGGACTGTTATGTTTCATTTTTGGGACATGACACCAAACAAGGGGTTAATCTTTTATTGATATTTGTAGTTTGTACATGTGTCTACCCTCTGAAAAATGGGTAGAATTAATGGATAAAAGCATCTGAAACAATATGGAACATGATTTTTCCATTTCAAAAGATGTACAAAACAAACAAACAAAAGCTAATTGGAGTCAGGGTTGATTTTTATTTTTTTACTTGGAAATTAAAACTAGAAACTAGAGGTGGTGATAGAGTTGGATTAGGGTCATTTTGGATTATTTCAGATCTTATTTTTTTGAATGGATCGAATCGTATTACTATAGATTATATTAAGGTTTTGAGTGAACCTTTAGGTTGATAATTAGAAAGAATTTTAGGTTAGTCGTGTCAGGTCATGATTAATTTTTTTATAAAAATAAAATTTTTATATATATAATATTTTGAAATTTAATAATAAAAATGTGTCACATCTCCCACTTTAGGAGATATGACGGTCCTAAAGTATAAGAAAGCGTAAGGCATCCTAAACTCATAGAATCCCTATATACGAATTTTACGGAAAAATGACAAAGTTTCCTTTATATTGTCTACTATATTTTCGGGACCTACTTGTCCCTTCCTTCAATATAAATCAAATTTACAGAAAACAACACTCTCAAAGGTTTTCCTTATACCCTCTACTCCTTTTCAATAATTCAATATACAAGCCACTTCAATAATTATCAATACAATACCTACATTTTCATATAGGTAAATTAAACTAAGTTCTCATATTTTAGTATACTGAAATTAATTATATAGCTATTACTTTCTGTTATATATATAACTCAGATTCTTTAAACAAAAACCATGGAGCTTCTCCTGAGTTGAATATTAAAAGCTGAGGCTATACATAAATAAATATGGATCACAGCAGAGGAAGACTGTAGCTGGAACTGCGTTTATTTATCAATTTCCTGAAAAAGAAAAACAATCACTAAAAGAGGTGAGACAAAGCTCAGTGAATAATATATATATATATATATAACCTTACTTGTGAGGCTTGGTTCTCACAAAGAAGGTTTAAGAATAACAGTATATCAACAAATTCAATTCTCATAAAGGAATACAATAAAGTGAACTAGCCATTGAAATTTTGCACAATAAACATATCAAAATAATAAGTGATTCGATAAATATGAATGTAATGAATAAATAATCAAGTTGGAGAATATTGAATATAAATTTCAAGGTTATACGACATTAATGAATCAATGTGTCTATATAGCAAATTTCAATGAATTAATGTTTTAGTAATTGTTAGCAATAATTATTGATAAATCTGGCAGAGGCTACAGTCCGATAGCATGTCTGTCAATAAAGTCATAGGATTGATCATATCATATGGCTAGGACCTTAGATGAAAATGTAATCTTATGCATAAGTCCGATGATATTATATCTTCTCCATCAGATGAGTAGTTCTATTATTGCTAACATTTAAATTTCACATAAAATGAATAATAATTTACAATTGATTTCAAGAATTATTCAATAGGTATATAGTATACAAGGGATGTCGATATTAATTATATCAAATATGTAACAAAATAAAAAAAAAAATGAATATTGATGAATAGTTAAATAGATAAATGAATAAAAAATAAATAATTAGGGTTTTTCAATTTGGTGCCTCGATCAACATTGAATGAATTATTTCAATGGCTATAATTTCTGTTATGATGTTATCTAAGATGATTTTGGAATAATAATAAAGGATAAATGTTAAGAATAAAAATTACTCATTTCGATCATAAACAATAGAAGGTCAAACTTGATCGAATTTGAAAGACATTTCAAAATTGTAGGAGTTTCAATCAAATTCTCAATTCATTCGGTTTCAATATCCAAAACAAAGAGTTTGACACTCATTTAGGAGCAATAATGAATAATGTACAACTAGGATTCCTTGGCCATCAATGAACAATGTAGTAGTATTTGAGTTAAAACGCAAGTAAGAGAATATATATATGTTACTCACCTCCAAAATACAAAATGAAGAAAATGACTTCTTCTCCTAGCAAAGACAAAAATAGTGATCCAACTCTTCACACTCTTTTTCATTTTCTTTTTGTCTTGAAGCTATAATACAAATGAAATACATTTTAGTACTAAATCAATACTCAATTACACAATTCTAAATTTAATTTTGAAAAATCCCTTTGATTCTTAACTTTTTGGCTCTGGCAACCCTGCTTCTTTTATTCATATGCTATATTTATCCAATTGCTTCAATTATTTTTCTTAATTAAACTATACATCTGAGGATCTAATATATCCAAAAATAAGATTTTTCTATGCTTCATACAATTTATAGTAGAATTTTGAAAATAGACTTGAGATCTATAATCTCTCCTACAATTTCTACCCGAACATTCCTCTCTATTTTTCTTATAAATCACTATATATGTATTCAATTTCTGTTCTATTTTCAGGATATTTTATATAAGACACAGGGAAATATTTTTCATGTTTTGAGTTTCCCCTGAATCAGAATTTAAGGTCCTCAAAATTATAAAATTCAGTAGGGTCTCTCAGCACAAACTCTAACCCGAGTCAGTCTTACTCAGTTTTTCATATCTCATTACATAGAAAGAATTTAATAAAACTTTCTTAAAGGAAAATAACCTAGACATATAAATATACAACTTTCATGTTTTAAGAATCTTCAAATTCTAAATCTAAGGATATAAAAACTCAGTCTCAATATTCTATTAAGTCATAAGAAATCTAGAATTTGCAAGGATTAGCTTCTAATTTAACTTTCTTTCACCAATTAAACCTCTAAATTATCAATTAAATCCATTCAATTAAATTATGGAGCTAGATGATAATATTACCTCTTGAAGTCCTTTAAAGAATTTCCTTTAACTATCTACAAATTTGATGAAAAAAAGTAGCTTTAGAGATAGAGGTATAAAAATTGATGAAGATGGAGAATAGTTTAAATGAGTAAGGTGAAGCAAGCTTTTTGAGAAAGAGATGGTGGAAATTTTAGCCAAGGCTTAGGAAAAAAGATGAAGATGATAATTTTCTTTTTAATTATAATTATTTATAGACTTTTATAACCAATTATAAATTTAGAAAAAATAAAATTCAAGAATAAGGAAAGAAAAATGTATATACCTTATTTTATGTCTAAGTTAATTTTGATAAAATTAAATAAATTATTTTTGGTGAAAATTATTCCATTTGGCTGACCACCTTGTCCATTTAATCATTTTCAATTTTTTTAAATATTGGTCAAAGTTTGGCTCCATCTTTTACAAATTACAAAATTGTCATTTTCTTATTCTTATTTTTCTATCTCTTTTACTTCTTTACTTAAGTACACAAAATTTATCAATTTCACTCAATTCTACTTTTAATTTATCTATTATTCATCCGATTTAGGTGTGCAAAGAAAAATTAGACAAAAGAACGTTTTAGAATTTATTAAAAATCGAACACCAAAAGGTGTTCAAACTTAGGTTTTTCTTTTAAGTCTTTTAATTGATTTAACTAATTAACACTATTTCTAATTCTATTTAATCCTCTAATTATTTTTTCAAGCTGCCAAGCTACCCAATTTAGGTTATCTGTAATTAATTCTAAGCAATGCACCTTCTAAATCTATAAAAAAAATCGCCCACTAATGCTTGCTTCCCGTAACTAGGTTTTAATATTTTTAAATTTTCATTTAGGGTTATTACATTCTACCCCCTTAGATTAAATTTATCCTCGAATTTAAAAATACACTTATCTCATATAGAAAATAATTGGAGGTACTTTTGTCTCATGTATGATTTAGTTTCATAGGTACATTCTTCTACACTTTGATTTCTCCATAACACTTTCACCATAGGGATTTCTTCGTTTCTCAACCTCTTTACTTATCTAGCCATAACCTGAATAGGAATCTTCTCATACGAAAGATCTTCATCCACCTCTATATCTTGCACTGAAAGAACATGTGACAAATCTGGTACATACTTCCTCAACATAGAAACATGGAAGACTGAATGTATGTGGCTTAAGCTCGGAGGAAGAGCTAAGCCATATGATACATTTTCAACTTTATTAATCACCTCAATTTGTCCCACATATCTAGGTGACAACTTCTCTTTTTTACCAAATCTCATAACACCTTTCATAAGGAAAATTTTGAGAAATACATGGTCACTAATAGAATAATATACATCTTTTCTCTTCGGATCCTCGTAGCTTTTCTGCCGACTAAAAACAACCTTTATTCTTTCTCTAATAATTGGTACCTTCTCCATTGTCTCTTGGATCAATTCAGGGCATTCAATTGCCTTCTTTCCCAGTTTAATACAACAAACTGGTGATCAACACTTCCGGCCATATAGTGCTTCATGGTGCCATACCAATGGTGGAATGGTAACTATTATTATACGCAAACTCTACCAAAGTTAAATACTTATCCCAATTGCCTCCAAAATCCAAAACACATAATCTCAACATGTCTTTCAATGTTTGGATGGTTTTTTTGTCTGTCCATCCGTTTGCGGATGAAACGCAGTGCTGAAATTCAACCATGTACCCAATGCCTCTTGAAATTTCTACTAGAATCGGGAAATGAACTGATTACCTCTATTCGAAATGATGGATATTGGCACCGCATGCAACCTTACAATCTTGTCAGTATACAATTGATCGTACTGAGATGCTATATAAGTTGTTTTAACTTCTAGGAAATGTGCTAACTTTGTAAGCCGATCCATAATGACTCAAATAGAATCATATCTCTTTATAATTCGTGGCATGCTAACAATAAAATCTATAGTCACATGCTCCCATTTCCACTATGGTAGTTTAATCTCCTACAATAAACCAAAAGGCTTCTGATGTTCAAATTTTACTTGCTGACAAGCTAAGCAAGTAGCCACATACGTAGCCACATCTTTCTTTAATCCTGGACACCAATAATTACTTTTCAATTCGTTATATATTTTGTTGCTCTAGGATGAACACTATATAGTGCTTGATAAATCTCCTGCATAACTCGCTCCTAGAGTCAATCCACATCAGGTACACACCATCTATTACCCAATTTCAAAACCCCATTTTCCACATTAAATTCAGAAGTCTTCTCAGTTGATTTATCAACTACACACTTCTTCACATCATCTTTCAATTTCACCAGATACGGGTCTTTGCCCTGTGAGGCTTCAATTTCATCAATTAGCATTGGACTCACTTTAAAATGTGCAAAGACAACATGGGAATCTGTGACTTCAAATCGAATGCCTATGTTAAACAACTCTTTCAACTGTTTGATCAATGGTCTTTTATCTACAACTATATGCAATAAATTGCCCATCGACTTCCGGCTTAAAGTATCTACCACTATATTTGCTTTACCGGGGTAATACAATATGTTGTCTATATAATGATTTTGATAATGTAATTGAAAACCAAAACAAATTGTTAATTAATTTAAGTTACAAATAATTCTTTAACTTGTGCTTTAAGTGTTTGTTTAAAAATAGGGATTCACGCCCGTTACTATGTTTAACGCCTGTGAACAAAATCAAGTCAAAACTCGAAACTTACTCAAAAAGAATCTTCAAGCCCGTGAACATTTCTTCAAGGTCGTGAATTAGTTTCCTGACCATTACTTCTTAATCACGCCTGTGATGGATTTAAGAATGGTTTTGACTCAGAGACACAAAAAGATTTTTCAAGACCGTGAAAAATTATTCACGCCAGTGATATTTGTTCACGCCTAAGGATGATTTAAAATTTGAAGTTGGCATAGAAAATTCCAAGGATGTGAAATTTGGTTCAAAACCATGAAGATTCATCTTCACGACCGTGAATATTTGTCATGCCCATAAATCGGTAGTTGTCTGTCAATATCACGACTAATCTATTTTAAATATAGCTGTTAGAAAAAGATTTGGAGGCAAATCTTGTATTAAATGTAACCAGAACAGTCACATTTAATCACCATTCATTAAAGGCTATAAATAGATGAAGATTTGAAGTTCAAACAATAAGTGAAGCATATGTCTTAAGTAAAATCAAATTGTTGTAGTTTATACTTTGTTTTTCACATTTTCTGAACTCTTTGAGCTTTATTTCTTATTCTTAGAGTTCTTACTAGCTTTTGCTAGTCTTAGCTATTCATACTTCATTATGTATCATTGGAATAACTTTGAATAAGTTTAGAGAAACTTAAAAATCTCTATCTCTATTATTGAGAGTAAAAATTTGAGTTGTAACTCAGTGTGTAAAGAGTAAAATCCCTAAAAATCGATTGTAATTATTTTTGGGTGGTGCACTCAATTCTAGTAGAACCTCAATATCGGATTGATATTAAGAGAAGTAGACGTAGGAGAAGGAATTTGGCTCCAAACCACTACAAATTGGCTGAGATTTCTTAATTCTTTTGTTTTATTATTACTTATTATTTGAAATAAATTTGTTTATTGCATATTGACTGTATATTTTCTTAAAAATTTTAAAACTCCTATTCACCCCCCTCTAGGAGTATTGCCATAGTAGTGTTCACAATTTGTATCAGAGCTTGTACTCTAGTATATATAAAATCAAAAGATTTTTAGAACTTACGATTTTATTTCTATGACAGCCAACACAACATTTGATAAAAGATAATGCAACAATAGACCACCTTTATTCAAAGGAGTGAACTATAATTTATGGAAGGTGAGGATAAGAATCCACATTCGATCTAATGGACATGAACTTTGGGAAGCAATTGAAAATGGACCTTTCATCCCAATGAGAGATGATTCAGTCACTCCAAAGAGTCCAGCAGAACACACAAGTGAAGACAAAAGAAAAATGGCTTACAATGATAAGGTTATGGATCTATTATTTTGTGCACTTGATGCTATAGAATTTAATAGAGTTTCAACTTGTGAAACAATAAGAGAAATCTAGAGTGTGCTTAAAGCCACTCACGAAGGGACTAATCAAGTCAAGGATACAAAAGTTAACATGCTTCTTACCGAATTCGAAAATTTCAGAATTTCAAAATGATGAGAAGATTGTTGAAATGTACAATAGATTCATAACTATTGTGAATGACTTGAAGGGGCTAGATGAAATTTTCACTCAAAAGGAATTGATTACCAAGCATTTGAGGTCTCTACCGACAAGGTTCGATTCTACGGTAGATGCAATTGAAGAATCAAAGAATGTGAATTCTTTGACTCTTGAAGACTTGGTTGGCAATCTTATACCTTTGAATTAAAGCTTCAAAATAGAGAACCCTTAAGAGAAGAAGAAGATAAGCTAATAAGGAAAGAGAAAGGAATTGCCTTAAAATCAACACTAGAGAAGAGTGAAGAAACTTCTAGTGATGAAAATGAAGATATTGCAATATTGTCAAGAAAATTTGGAAAATTCCTTTCCAAGAATAGATTCAAGAGAAGAAGCTTCAAAGAAAGAATCAAGAAAGGAGAAAACAAAAAAGGAGAAATAATTTGCTTTGAATGTAGAAAACTAGGGCACATCAAAACCAATTGTCTAAACCTCAAGAATAAGAAGAAGAAGAAAAAGAGGTCAAAGAAATTCAAGAAGAAAAATAAAGCATATACAACTTGGAGTGAAAGTGATACATTAAGTGATGAAGAGTCAACCAAAGAAGAAGGAGAAAAAAAGGTTAACTTGTGTTTCATGGCTATGGAAGATGAAACAATTGAAAATGAAGAGCTTCTTGAGGTAATTCCTGAATCTTTTACTTTTTATGAGTTAAAAATTACTTTTGATGAACTTATGGGAGATTTTTTGCAAATTTCAAAAGAAAACAAAGTTTTGAAGAAAAACTTATGTAAATTGAAACTTGAACATGAGAAGACAAAGTGATAAAGTTGCTGTTGAGAAAAAAGAAGAATTCTCAACTCAAATCATCAATTTACAAAATGATTTTTCAAAACTCTTAAGTGAGAATGAGAAACTCAAAAGAGAATTAAAAGACTCTAGTGAGCTTTTAAACAAGTTCACACTTGGGAGCAAGACTATTGAAAACATCATTAACTCACAAAGAGCATTTTATGATAAGGCTGGATTAGGATACAACACTAATCTTAAAGTCAAGAAGGTAAACACCTTTTTTGAAAGAAAGTGTTAGATCCTAAAAGGATGGTCAAGTGTACTCATTGCAAATATTTTGGCCACACTACACAAAGATATCCTATTAAATATAGGAGACCTTACTCTTTCAAGAAGGTATGGATTCCAAAAGGATCAATCCAAATTGATAAGGATGTAAGGATTATTAAATATGCTAACATGTATGGACCCAAAGGGACTTGAGTACCAAAGAAAGGATGAATCATACATTGTATTGTAGGTGTAAGTGATCAGGAAAGACAAATGGATCATGGATAGTGGTTGCTCAAGACACATGACCAGAGACAAAAACAAAGTTCAAAGAACTTAGCTCCAAAAGTGGAAATGTCAGTTTTGGTGACAACCCCAAAGGCAAAATCATCGGTATCGTTTTTATCGGCAATGGTGATGTATCTCTATCCAAAGTTTTATTTTTTGATAATTTGAAATATAATATTCTTAGTATTAGTCAATTATGTAATAAAGTATATAAAGTTGTTTTTGAATCTCTTGCATGTAACGTAGTAGACATCAAAACAAATAAGATAGCTTTTATGGGTTATCACCAAAAGAATGTATACTATGTGGATCTAAATAATGCATCTCAAATAAATCTTTGTTTATTTGCATCTAAAAATGAGGACACATCCTTATGGCATAGAAGACTTGGACATGCTAGTAGGGATATAATTTTAAAACTTTCTAAAAAGGATTTAGTCAAAGGTTTACCAAAGTTAATTTTCAAAAGGAAAAGTTTTTGTGATGTATGCGCTAAAGGCAAACACTCTATAAGTTCTTTTAAACCAAAAAATATAGTTTCAACTTCTAGACCTTTACAACTTTTGCATATTGATCTTTTTGGTCCAACTAGAACTACAAGTCTTGGTGGAAAGTATTATTGTCTTGTTTGTGTTGATGATTACTCTAGATTCACTTGGGTACTTGTCACGACCTATCTCGGAAGTCGTGACGGTCCTAGGGTACGGGTGATGCATAAGCGACCAATACTGTGTAGAATCCAATAAATATCTATATGGCATGCATCAAACAAATATCATTCAAAATAAATATAAAATGCTGAAGAAAATTCGACGGCACCTCCTCTAAAATTTGGACTATGCCTAAGAAAACAAAACACGCAAATAGCACTTCTATAATAATCCACCTCATCTCAAACACCAGGATCCCTCTGGATCTCCAAACAATCTCAATATTACCTTTACTATATATATATAACATACACCACAACCATATATGATTACACAAATATTTATTATATTCAATATATAAAAATATATACATGCAAACTTAACATTTTCTACATGCCATAATCTAACTACAGTACCATGGAACGGTTTTACTTATTGCCTATTACATTATTTTAAGTTTGGAGTTATACATGCAAAAATCTCCACGGCAGAAGAAATTGTTGCCAATGGACTACGGGCCTCACCGAAGACTAAAAAAAAAACAACAAACACTAAAGGAATGAGTATAAAAATACTCGGTGAGTTCATAAGCATAAAAGTGCAGTAAATGCATTATGAATAAAATAACATCATTTTAGCATTTATGCATTCATATATATATATATATATATA
>CANXYC010836456.1:0-24083 GCA_948193065.1 Aleurites moluccanus
ATCCAATACAAAGGTGTCATTCATTGGTTGCATGTCAACACCTTCCCCACCAAAAAGGACAACCCGATTTCCTACTGCACAAGCACTAAAATTGCACCTTGAGGGTTCAACAGCACCTCCAACAGTTAACTTTCTCCATGCCGCTGCTTCAAGAGTTGTTAATTCTCTTGCCAGGCGGACCCATCCGAGTCTCTTTGCACCAGGCACAGTCTCTAAAACACGAGTTGTTTCACTACCCCAAGCATTCTGACAAACCACTCTCCAAAGGTCCTCATTCTTAGTCAGCTCATAGAGTCGCCTACACACCGATCCAACAGATGCAATATCTCTAGGAGTTAATAGTGAAAGTATCTTGACAGACAGCACCTCATCACTTAATTGCAGTATCCCACAAACCCCACGACAAACACTGCGATCACTTGCTGGAATAGGACGGTAAGTAGAAAAACGAGAACGAAACTTACCAGTTGATTTTGCAGACTCCCTTATTGAAGAACCAGGCACAGGGCCCAGATCAATCTTTGCTTCGGTAAAGAATTGGATTCCAATAACATGAGTAATTGTTTCATCATCTCCGTATATAGGAGTAAGCCGCAACCTGTTCATTAGGGGAGATCCATCTTTTCTGAAATTTAATAATTCACCTTGGAATTCAATGCCTGCCTCAAGGCATCTCCTTATTTCTGTAACCACTGTGGAGTCCACTAATGAATGCCTTCTTTTAGCAAATGGTCCTCTACATTGCAAGAAACGGCTGTGCAAAAAGTAAAAAATAAATAAATAAACCTCATAATCAGTATCTAAGCTGTGATAAACATGAAACTTCAAGATCATAACAGCTACCAGATATTACACACAAAAAGAAAGGGGAAGCGGCCATTGGAGAGAAAGGGAGAGAAGCAAGCATAAGTTCTTCTAATACTAAAAACTAATCTGCCTGGAATTACATAGAATTGGAGGAAGAAAAATAATCCACTTGGAATTACAAAGAGTTGGAGCAAGTACATGTACATCAGGATTATACATACACAACCAGGCTGACTTTTATTACTTAAATCAATTCTGACAATGAAAAAACACATATTAACACCACCCTCACCTTACCAACTTATGTACAGTAAATTTAATATTGACAATGATGATAATGATAAAACAATTAAATGGAGGCAAAAGTACTAAAAAAGATAAGAAACCTTCATAATTAGAACTGAAAAAAGAAATCCAGATATAGGAGTCCAAGGCTCCTTAAATCATACATGTCAACCCTGATATCTAGGGAAGCATTGAATTATAGAAAAACCAAATAAATCGAACCTAAATTTTAAAGAATCGAACCAAACCAAATCAAACCGATTTAATAAAACTAACCGAACTAAACCGACATATTTCAGTGAGGTAATTCTATATATATATCTATATATATATATATATATATATATATATATATATATATATATATATGTTTGTCAAAATCAGACCGGACTGGCCGGTCAAACTGGAAAACCAAGAATCAAACTAAGGATGGTCCGGTCAGCCCCCATTTATCCATCCCAAAAACCAGTTAAAAACCGGTGAACAAGCCAAACCAGTCCGGTTTTTCTGTTCGAGCGGGTCAGATTTTTTTTAATTTTTTATTTTTTATCAGAATGATTTCGTTTTTGTTAAGAAAAAACAGCATTGTTTTGAGTTAAAAAAAATTAAGAGAATTTAAGTAATTTTTTTTCAATTTTACTTTACGTCAAAATGATGATCTTATTATATGTTACCCAATTGCGTAAATAGATGTTTGAGCAAGTAGACCCTATTACATGTTACCCTATTGCGTGAATAGATATTTGAGCAAGAGAATATCCATAACTTATTATATATATAACTTTTGACTTAATGTGATTGGATTGACACCATAAAAAATATAATCTTATATAAATTCTTGATTTAGCCATAATTGCGTTATATTTATTTTCATCATATATATAATAAATGTCAAATTATATATACATATATATGTACATCGGTTTTTCTTGGTTTAACCAGTTCGACCCCGATTGAACCTCTGACCCTTTGTTTTCACAAACAAAGGGTCAGAGGTTCAATCGGGATCGAACTGGCTGAAAACATATATATATATATATATATATATATATATATATATATATATCGGACAATTCAGTTATTTTAAGTTTTTTCAATATGAAAAAAAATGAATTGAATAGACTAAATTATATTAAAATTAAAACCGAACCCAAACCAAATTAGAAAAATAACCGAATAGACCAAATTAAATTCAGTTCGGCTTTCAGTTTTCTTAATTTTTTTGCTCACCCCTACTGATATCAGTAAATTCCATAAACAATTTGCTAATGTTATCAATTATTGAATTCAAGTTACAAGCACTCAATACTTTATGGCTCATGAATTTATTAAGAATTAGAACAAAGAATAATGACAACACATTTATATCGCCCCTTCATTAAGACATCTAACAAAGGCCCTGAAACAAGAAAAGAAAAAGAAGTGCGACAGATTTCTATTTCGTCTATTTAATTGAATAGCAAAAATGTTTTCCAATCCAACCACAAAATTTGAAGCATTTTTTCTTTTAAAAAAAAAAACTCATTAATTTAAAATTCACATGGACATTTGTAGACCAATGGCTATTGTCATGTGCTATGATAATAGTCTTGTAACCAAGAAGTTTCATGTTTAAGGTTCCAAGCATACACTTTACACAAAAGAAAGCTAAGGAGCATAATTAACTCCAGGTTTCAAGACATAATGTTGGAATTTTCTGAACTGAATGCAAATCCTATTTCTGGAAGTCCAAAGGTATTAATACACTTAAAATTACTAATATATTGACCCTTTTTTTTGATACCTTCAATATTAAAAAACAGCATTTATTGATTAAAAGACAAACATTAAGAAAAGGAGAAAATAACTTGATTATAAATAAGAAATAAACCAAGAGATTCTACCGATTTGGTTATACCTGTAAAACTTCAAAAATAAAGTTTTAACATACTTACAAATCCTTGAGAAATCCAAATAGCATAGAATGTATCACAATATCTACAACACTAATTGCATTATGCAATAGCTGTCAAAATTGTTGCCTTTGGTCATCTCCCAATTTTAGTCAGTACAATTGCAGGAGTTTGAGAAATAATGGCATATTTGGCTCACTTAGAAAATGGGATGGGAATGGAAAAGAATGAATCCTATTCTAAGGTTTCTATTCTAAGTTTAGTTTTTTGATGATCAAATATAATTCAGTGTATCAGAAGTTATATCAAGGGCTCCATATGTTGCATGGAAAATATTTTTCCAAAAGAAAATATTATGTACTTTCTAGTGTTTGGACATTTGAAATAATTAGTCAACAGAGAATTATATCAAACAGAAAACTAGGTCATTTTCAACATTTTCTTTTCTGAATTATCAAAGAATCATCCAAGGGAAATGTAATCACTGGAAACCATAAAGGCACATTACCATGAGTCTAGTAACCATCTAATCATCTCTGACTGGCATTGGTTAATTGTGACAACTACAACTTACCATTTTTCTGTAATCCTGTCTCATTCAACTATAAATAAAAGAGTATGAATTCTATCAGTATTACTGAACACATACTATTATCAAATGAACTCCAAACATAAAAATCTCCAACTGATTTTCCATATTATAACCAAACAACAAAAAATAAATTTATTTTTTTTTAGAAAATGCTTTCCTTAGAAAATAGTTTCCACAAACAAGTTGTTTCCATGAAACAAATAGAGTCTAAAGTAGATGCTATTTTTACCTAAATTTTTCAAGTTATTTCAAATATAAAGATGTCATTCTTTTTTTTTTTTAAAAAAAAAAAAAGAAGAAGAAAAAAAAAAGAAAAGTGACTCAAAACAGAAACTTTATTTCTATTTCAGGAATTGAATTTCATATCCATTTTCAAAACAAACCACACGTGACCTAAGGGTTAGATGCAAATAGTGCATATGACATTAATCAGACAGAACATTGACTATATCATAAACCACCGCTAGAGAGAAACTCAGTTCTAAAATGCTTAAAAATTAGAATCATAAATCAAGATTCAGATGCCAAGAACCCTATTAACTAAAAGTGTTTGAAGGATTAGCTTGCAAGGTCAAATAATTAAAATGCTTATCAGAACTCTAGATATAAATAACACCATCTGTTTTTGTTATTTCTCAAGCCATTTTAGTTACTTCCTTAACAGATGATCAAATAGATAATTATTTATCAAGTGTATTATACAGAAGAATCACAAAACACAACCTCGATAAAATGTTTCTACCAAGAATTTTTGGCTGTTGGATATGCATTTAATATATAGTTATATGAAATTCGAAAGTAGATAGATTACATACAATAATAAGTTACGAATAACTGACCTAAAATTATTTTCTTATTTTTGAGCAATGGATCATATGGTAGTAAACAATTCTTGAAAACATGTTAATGGGATGTGCTTTGTGGTTCTTATCTTTGGCGCTTGAAGACATTTTATAAGAATGATGAAATGCATAGTGGCGAGAGCCATGCACACTCAACCTATCTACAGTAGTCTAAACCAAAAGAAAGGTCCAGCTCCCTTCACAAAAAACAGAATCCAGTAATTATTTAGGTGGAAGAAGGGAAATTGATGCATTTGAGCATTGCACTCTTCAGGGTAACTTAAAAGGAGGATAATATCATCAAAGAACTTTATAGTTCTTTCAAGATTCATAGTCAAATCCCCAGGGAATAAATGCTTTCAAAATTTTGAAAATTTTTATTTTGTTGTACTAAGATGGATGTGTAGTCATACTAGAACAGACAAAATAAGTAATAAAAGTATTAGAGATAAAATGAGAATTGTATTAATTGACGACAAGGCGAGAGAATGGAGATTAAAATGATTTAGACAAATGAAGCAGAGACCTAAAAAAATTCATATTAGGAACATTGAGCACATCGTAATAAAGGAAAAGAAGAAAAGAAGGGGTAGACATAAACTAATATGGAGGAGAAGAATACAATATGATTTAGAAGCATTACAATTATCAGAAGACATCGCTCAAAATTGATGAGAGTGAAAACAAAGAATCCATATAGTCGACCCCAATTAATTTTGGGATTAAGGCTAAATTGAGTTAAATTCAGTTTATATTTTCTTGTACACTTAGTAGAACCGCAAGGGGATATACACAGAGTTAAAAGAATTCTTGCAGCGTCAAACTTGGCCCCAGGAGCTGTAATTTAACTAAATTGTTATTAAAAATAAAGAAGTAAAATTGATGACAATTGAACACCTTCAAAAGGGAATTTCAGTATGATGAGTTTAACAACATTAAGAAGCGACCAGCATAGGGCTTGACTCTTGAGACATAGCTGTAATTAGTGGCTATGTGTCTTCACCGATGTTCAAGGGCCACAAAGAATGTCACAAAAAGGCAGAAGTATGAAAAACTTCAAATGACTTTCAAGAATTATTCATACATCACATTCAATTTGTGTTGCACATGCTTACTGTAATTTTCATCATAGGTTTGGTTTAGAACTCGAAAAGAATGGTCTAGGCATGATAAAGCCCAATTTGTGAGTACTGGGACAATCATCTCTCTTAACCACTCAAAAGATTAGCAAGTGTTGCCAGAACTGTACTAGTATCATCGCTTGGTTAAGTGTTAATAAAGAAGAAAATAATTACACAAAAAAATGGATATCTCTATTACTTATCCCATCAAAACTAGGAGAAAATTAATTGACTATAGAACAGTAAATATCAATATGCATTCCTAAACTTGAAGGCAAACAACACATATAAACATAAATAGTAAAAGTAACATGCATTTTCATTCAAGTAAGAACCTGAGTATAAGTTCTAAAACAAGGTTCAGGTTAGTTATCATGTCAAACCAAAACAGGAAAAACCAGTGTTGGCTTTCACTATCCTAGCAAAACACTAGAATAACCTAAAAGCAGAATGACTCAACTATCCCTTTTATTTATTTATTTCTATTTTTGATTAATCAAGTTGACAAACTCCGAACATTCAGCACCAAATTTGCACCCCATCGTAGCATATGTGGACATCTTTCTTATGCAATACAATGCTGGTAAATGTAAGCAATACACCATTAATCTCCACTGAAGCCTTGATTAAGAAGGATTACAGGCTCAAAGGGTTTTAATAAGCAAAGGGAGTAAAAAGAGTTCAAGCATAGCACCCTTCATTTGGCACTCTCCATTTCTGAAAAATGGATACAGATAAGAATAATTCTTTATCATTATATATGACAGTAGCCAAAACTAAAAAGACTCAAGCCCAAGTACTAAGGTTACAAGATTATTTCCTTCAAGCTCCCTTTGAAAACTAAAGTAACATAAACATAAACCTTCAAGTCATTTTGAAGAATACTGGATGGGTAAAAGAAGGACGAATTCATGCATCCTCTGGTCTTGAAAATGAAGCCTAAAAGTCTTATCAGATCCATTGTTTCCATTAATATGAAGATGCATCATGACTTCAGATAATTCGTCAATACCCAACTCATTATGCTTCAGATATATCATTCGATGGTACTTCACAATGATGGATGATAAAGAAAACAAGTAAAATTCCAACCTAAAATATAAAATTCAAGAGAAATGAAAGAATATCCATGTTATGCTTAGTATGAAAAAGACGATAATCAGGCACACAATCTTCTCAGGAACTCATTGATGTGAAAAAACCAGCTATATTCTCTTCTTGAGACTAGGATAAACATATACATTCTTGGCAGTTCAATATGCAAACAGATAAGAAATTTACTCATTTTGTCTATAAATGAATATGTAGATTTATTTGTTCTCCAGCTTTTTATTCTTGTTAGCACTCTTGGCACACCATTCTTATTCTTGTTCTTTTTTACTCAAAATTAGTGAAGCACAGCCCTTGTTTACCTGTGTTCTAAATCACCAGCCCTTCCTCTAAATATCACATGTATCATAACACATAAGCCTTGCAAGTCAAAAATCCCCAAAACAATAACAAAAACTTGAGCTAATTCCTGCTTGCGGAATCATCACCAGATCTGTCAACCAATTGAGAGCTTCAAGCTTAATTACAGTCTTTCCCACTCCTTCCTGCAACTTTAAACCCACATATTGCACAGTATATTTTCCTTCTTTTTTTTTCTTAGGAACTTCTCTTTCTCAATTAAATTCCACAAGCACACTTCAAAGAGTGCTGATATTATTATTCTCCTAAATATTACAGCAATTACCTTGCTAAGTATTTAATTTCCCACCACCAAACCCACATCTAAGATATCCTAATCAGCCAAAAGAACTATTAACTTCCTTTTATATTATCACAAACTATAAAAATCATTTTCTCCTTGCATTTCATAAGCATGAGCTGGCAGAATGACCAAACCTATTTTACATTTTAGCTCAGTCCATGTTAAATATAAATGGATTTATGTCACAACATAAGGCATCCACAAAAATCAGTCCCCTGATAAATTGTCCAAACTCAAAAGTACTGATGACTTAATTAGTTTGTGCAATGAAAAAAAAAAAGAAGAAGAAGAAGAAGAACCAAACCCACATCTAAGATATCCTAATCAGCCAAATGAACTATTAACTTCCTTTTATATTATCACAAACTATAAAAATCATTTTCTCCTTGCATTTCATAAGCATGAGCTGGCAGAATGACCAAACCTATTTTGCATAAAGTACTGATGATTTAATTAGTTTGTGCAATGAAAAAGAAGAAGAAGAAGAAGAAGAAGTAAAAATATCTAGTTGCTAGCTTCCTACAACATTTCAAGGCAAGATTATTCCTCTAAAAATTTAAGAAACCCCAAATGGAAAAGAGACTTTTGATAGACTGAAATAAAGCCTGATAAAGCTATAATATATATATATATATATATATATATATATATATATATATATATATATATATATATATATATATGTATGCAAAATTAACTCATTTGTTTCTATTATCTAACAGAGTTTAACCTGACACAGTCTTAAAAAATTCATTGCTACAATTAACACAAAACTATATGCCTGAAACTCGATAGCTCCATTAAATAGGTTGAAGCAGTTAGCATTCATTTCCAAATATACATATAAGGAAACCCAAACAGAGAAATGAGTTTTGAAGAACCAATTCAAATTCAAAGAATCCCTAAAGAACTCTAACGAGAAAACAAATCATCAAAATGAACCAATCCTTATCAAAATAGAAAAACCCTACACTTGAATAAGCACATAAAGAAAAAAATAATAATAATAAAAACAGAACAGCAGAAAAATGAAAAAAAAAAAAAAAACTAACCAGTTACGCCCAAGAACTTCCTCGGCTCGATAGCCAGTAACCATCTCAAAAACAGTGTTTACATAAATTAAAGGATGATCAGGCTCAAGCGCATCAGTGACAACAAACCCACACGGCGCCCTTTGAAGCAAATTCTCAACAGGGAAAGGAAGGGGGCCACCAGGACCGCCATCGTTGAGGATGAAACCCTCATCCTCATCACCGCTCAGATCGGAATTGCTGTCCCACTCCATTTGAAGAAGAATTCCACGAAAGAAATTATCTAACCCATGAAGCAAAAGGAAAAAAAAAATTCAAGAAAACAGAAAAGTCCCAAGTAAATACAAAGGAAAAATAAATAAATTGGGTTTTTGGAGAAAATAGAGTGGGAAAGTGGAAAGTATTTTGTTCTGTACTAGGGAAATGAAGATGGAGAGAACGAGTGGTGGGCAATGTTTGAGAAAATAAGTTATTTTTAGCTATTTGCGAGAGAGAGAAAGATGAGTTGAGTTGGGTGTGCGAGTCACCGCCTTCGTCTGGTGGAAAAATCTTCGAGCCGAAAGGGGATGAAAGGAGGTTTTAGTGGGCTTGACCCATTATAATTTATAATTTATTTATGTTCACAATAAATTTATAATTTGGGCTTGACCCATTTTTTCAGTGGATTTGTTTGAAATACTAATCCGCAAAAAAAATTATTTTGAAAAATAAAATTTTAAAAATATTATTTTAAAAAAATTTAGTATGTTTAAAAAAATTTAGTATGTTTAATTTAAATTTTTTTTATTTTTAAATTTTAAAACAGTATTTTAAATTAATCTCTCAAATACTCAAAAATCTATTTAGTATTTTTTAAATTTTAAAACCACATTTTATATTATTTTAAAAAAATCTAAACATTCCCTTAATAGATTATAATTAATTAACGAAAATTATTATCTACTGTATATTTTTGTCACATAGTGCATTCAATATAATAAGTGAAGATAAATTTAATAGCAAAGTGGTTAAGTTATTAAGAGTATTTTTTTATTGAATTTAAAGTATTTTTAGTAAAGTGCTTTTAAATTTATAGGATTTAGAAATTATAATTATGGAAAAGTTAGAATAAAGTTTTTTTAATTATTTTAAGAAAATAAAAACCTAAAATTTAGAGTTTAATTATCAAAATTTTATAAATAAAAAAATTAAAATAATTTTTCAAGTTTTTTAAATTATATAATATTATGAAAAAATATTTTATGACATTTTTCATTTTTTTAAACTTTATGAAAAATAATACTTATATGTTTAATAAAAATAAAGAATCTTATAAATGAAAATAGAAATTAAGGAATAGAGAAAGTTTTAAGTTTTTTTCAAATTATAGTTTATCAGAAGTACTTAATTTTGAAAAATAAAAAATAATTCAAAAATATAATTTTTAAAAATAGGTTAGAACTCAATATACAACAGGAAAAATTATTTTATAACATCATTATTCTAATTAAAAATCCTATTTGGAGTGACAAACTAACATATCAATACGTGGCAAATATTTATAAAAATTAAAAAATAAATTCAAAAATCATGTGGAATAAAAAAAATGGCCTAATTAATAAATAAAGAAACACAAATTTTTATTGGAGAAACTCTTCATATTTTTTAACGCAGATTGCTCTTTCACCATTGACAGAAACTCTTTCATATTCTTTAACTCTTAAAAAAAAATAATTCAAAAGTACTCTTTAATTAATGTAAATTTATTTAAGGGATAATTACTATAAAATCTATGTATTTTATTATATTATATTAAAAAAATTTATATTTTTAAAATTGTATTAAAAATCTCTATATTTTAGTTTCGTTAAAATTTGAGATTTTTCTGTTAAAAATTTATTAAATTTATGTAAAAAGTTCGTAGTACCCCTCATTTTCATTTTAATTTTCATTCAAATATCATCACTTCCAACCACACAAAATTTTTCTTCACCACCACCAAAATCATATTAAATAATTTTAAAAAATTAATTAATAACCACAAGAACTAGCAAGAAAGATTGTTTTTGCAAACCAATAAACCCTAAAGAGATTGCAAACCAAATTCAAAATCCGTCAGAAAAGACATTCAATTGGCAAACTTCTCATCTCTCTAAAGATGTTTTCTTCGTGAATCAAATGGGAACTAGAGAAGAAAAATACCCATATGACAAATCTAAAGTAATATGTAATACCCCAAACAGAGTTAATTAGATGACAGTCAATCGGAGTATTAAAAAGAAGTAAAATGACAGAAATCTGAAATTCGAAAACAGTTACATAAGATAGCATAGAACATAAGTAAATTTGAGAAATTAAGTAAATATGATAGAATGTGACAGAATAGCGACAAAATGATTAATGTTAGACAAACATAAGTAATATATGTTAATAAGAAGTAATTAAGTTGGCAAGAGAAAACGAATAGTCAAAAAAATGACAGTAAGGAAAAAATCGGTACGGAGATTAAAGACTTAGGAGCAAGCACTGTAAAGACAGTCATGGAATGTTAAACAGAGTAAATAGAAGTTTGAAATAGAGCATTCATAATGGTTATAAGTTAATTAGAAGTTGGTTAAAATGAAATGAGGATGAAAGTGCAAAGTAATTAGGTATTTTAGGGAGGAAAATAAAAATTTTCAAATAAAAGACAAATGGGACCCACCAAATTTATCACCATTCACAAAAGTAGAAAAGTTAAAATTTTAGTCTTTTAAACCAAGTTTGGGCCGGCCATATATAGCATGGAATATTGAATTTTTGTTGTTTTTACTTAAGCTAAAATAGCACAAAAACAACCTTTACACTTGGCAAAAATTTATGGAACCAAAATTTCCAAACTTATCTTTAAACTTTCTTTTGCTTCTTTAAGTAAATAAGAGATAAAGTAATTTTGCATCTTCATCATTTGGTGGGACGGCCATTAGATGGTTAGGAAGATGAAATTATGTTTGTTTTATTTGATAAATATTAATTTAAGAGAGTTAATAAAAGAAAGAACACTTGTCACCTTTGTAAGTTAACAACTCACCTTATTCTAGACAATTCTAAACTTTTCCTATACAAACTTGACAAAAGTTGATGGAATTTATTTAAGTCATACAAAAGCCAATAAATAAGAGGAAAAACTAGAGAATGAATGGTAATAGCCACCAAAAACCTCCAAAGAAAACCAAACTAAGTTTAGTAAAGAGTTGAGTGATTCCTACATTCCTCCATAAAAAACAAATTCCAATCCAAAGTTAGTTTTAGATAAAATTTTTCTCTACCAATTTCTAAAAAAGAGTGAACCTAAGAGAGAAAAAGGAAGTTTATGAAGTGAAGTTACCATAGAAAAGTAAAGAAATAAAGAAGGGAGAAGAAATAGAAAAAAAAAAGAATACAAAGAAAATAGAGGATTTGAGTAAGGTAAAATTCTGTCACTTGGTGTCTTTTGTGTTTAATTTTAATTTTTGAGTTAAATAATTACTGAAATTATGTGATTAAGAAAACATAATGATATATGAGATTATGATTAAAGAATTAGGGTTTTAATTGAAGGTTATATGTTGGGAATTAGATAGATTGAGTAAAGTTTTTTTTGTGACTAAATTGGAAAATCCAGATCCTATAGAAGTAGTATGTTGAGACTGATATTACGTGATCTAAATGATAGAATTTGTAAAAGTAATAGACATGAAAGTTGTTTATATATGTGTCTAGTATATATTTGTAAAATCAAAGTTAGGAGAGAGTTATTAAGTAAAAATTAAGACTGACTCAGAATCAAGAAATTTAAAAAATGCTACTGTGTTTTTATTTTACAGATGGCTAGAGGCTGAATTAGGCTAAGTGTTCAACATTAATTATGTTTATTTATGTCTTATCTAGAGTCCTGTAAAAGTGTTTTGTCATTGAATTATTATTTTATGAGATTTATCCAATTTAGTGCAGGGCAGCAGGGTTGACAGTAGGGCTAAGTTCAAACTGACACCATATGATATGTAGAACTTGAACATAGCTGAATTTTGGATATGTTAAACCCTAATATGTCTAGTTTAATTATGAAAAAGAATCAATACAATTGGATAAGTGTAGGCTAAGTTAGAGACAGAAATGTCCGAACTACCAGAATGAGATTAATAAATGAGAATTGTTAGGCTAAAAACTCTAAGTATAAAAATAAATGAAAATTTATTAAACTAAATTGAAGATTAATGTATAACATATAGATGAATACTGATTGTTAATGTTTAAATTAATGTATATCTTCGAATACTGAAGAAGATATAAGTAGAAGATCAAAGTAGAGAAGTGAATAGTGGAAACGTAAAGATATTAGCGAGGTGAGTAATGTATACATCATTATGCATACCCATGTTTTGATTTGTTGACCCAATGAACATGTTTCTTTCTTGGTTAAGTGCCATATTGCTATTGTTGATCATCCTTTGATCATTCTTAAGATTAAAATCACCATATCCATTAATTGTTATTGATATTGAAATACCTATTATGCTTGATTGACTATACACATAAATTGCTCCTAAAAGTATGCACACTAAATTTTTAGACATATTTCATGATATTTATTGTATTTGTTACCTTTGTATCAAGAAAAGAAACTGATACATGATTAATGAAATTTATTGACACTGATTGACAAGTAAACTCATATGTATCGATCGAAAGTGATTATGCCGTAATGTTCCTAATGTATACTATATATTTTTATTGATTTCCATTGGCCTATTTATATGAGATTTGACAGAGCTGCCTCACCGATGGGGTAGTGGGTACATACCATTGGCAATGTGCACATTGACTATATATGATACACTAACTGGGAAGGGTTAACTGTCCTACCCATAAGACCTGATCAGTCTTATGTATATTGATACGTGATTGATACATATGATACGAGTTTCATGGCCCTTTATCTGTCTTATCTACATGATACAAGTATTATTTACCTGTTCATTGATTCCAAGCTTATATCTTATTGCTTACCATTGATGGCCATTCTTTCATCGATTATTATTTATCATCGATTTGATTGTTACCTGTTCCAAACTTCCAAAGATATTTGGTGTACAAATTAATTAACCTTGACATGTAAAAATGGATATATTAATATCCATTCATTATAATTATTGATACTTGACTACCATTGATATCTTTTGTTATCATAAGCTTATATCATCTGTTTAATGATATATACATGCTCACTGAGTATTTTATACTCACCAAATAGTGGTTTATAACTTTTACAGGGATGAGATAGAGGAAGATGATTCCAAGTCAATTTCTTTTCCGACTAGGGATGTCAAGTACATCAAGGTTGAATTTTATTCTCTAAAGGTCGTGAGTGTCAATTTTTAGAGTTCCATGATATTGTGTATAATTAGATAATTAAGTACTTTAGTGATATATGAACAGTGAAGTAATTGACGATTCAATGGCATTCAAAATGTAATGTGTAATGCTTAATGATTGATAATAATAATGATAATGAGGTGATAGAGACAGTGATACTGAAAATGCTAAAATGAAATTCACATGTTTTAAAAAAGATTTAGAAGTATTATGTATATCTGTGAAACTGTGAAGTTGAGGGTATAGCGAAGATAAATTATTGAGAGTACAAAAATAATTTTAATACGAGCTGTGCAATTTTTTGAAAGACCCGATTTTGGGTTGGGAATAATATTAAAATTATAAAGAAAACTCAGGCAAAATTTATGTAAAATTTATAAGTAGTAAATGGGATTTAAGCATTGATGAATGAGTTAATATTGATTGAATGATTAATAAATGAATTGTTCATAGGTTCTACGGGTTTCCGGTGACCTTAGGTCTATCCGTGCTCTAGGATCGTCGCGGTCCAAAAGTGGGTCGTGACAGAGGTGGTATCAGAGCTAATGGTTTAGAATGTATCAATGAGTTAATAAATGTACCATGGAGCATAGGATTTTTATCTCGTCATTTGAAGTCATCTGTTAATGTAACTATCAGCGTTATCTGTTATGATTTTCATCTTCTAGTTATATATATGTATATATAAATATATTATAATATAGAAATAAGTGCTTATTGAGAATTGATAAAAGTGATAGTAAATTGAAAGTGAATGAGAATTGAAAGTGGCTAAAAGATATTATTGTGAAGATTGAATCAGTATATGATAAGTTGATATTGATTATGTCAGTATCAACTTTCAATATGTGTTATAAGTAATAGCATAACAAGAATAATGTTATTGTAAATAAATGAATGATAGAATTAGTACAATGATGATGAGTAAGTATGATGGATGACTCCAAATAATATAGAATATGGAGTTATTGAGGCATAGAGTAGTGAAAAGTTAAGAATATGATTGTAATGAAAAAATAAATACATGTTATAGCAATTAAGTAAAATGAGAAGTAAATAATATACTAATAGTTCCTATAATGGTATACATAACTGATTATTGAGGTTCAAACCTAAGTAAATTAATATTAAGTTATTGATTATTGAAGTTTAGGGAATATGCTCATGGAAAACGAGTTAATGGTCGAAATGATAAAGTACAAAAATATAAATCAGTGCAATGATGTCGATAAAGTGCTTGGAAATATTAAGATAAAATATATTAAAATTCTAAGTACTGTATTATCAGAAGTTTATGGATTATAGATCGTATACTGATAAGAAATTATATGAGAATTTTGGAATAGCGCAAATGATAAAAAGACTATGGAATTTGACACATCAGTCTAAGCAAGATGATAAGCGATATAAAGAAATTATTTACAAAAATAATTGGAGACTATTTACATATATCGATGATTACATAATTTGATGAAAAATCGAGGTCGAATTTTATTGAAGGAGGATAGAATGTAATACCCCAAACAGAGCTAATTAGATGACAGTCAATCGGAGTATTGAAAAGAAGAAAAATGACAGAAATCCGAAATCCGAAATCCGAAAGCAATTACATAAGATAGCATAGAACATAAGTAAATTTGAGGAATTAAGCAAATATGAGAGAATGAGACAGAATGGCGACAAAATGATTAATGTTAGACAGACATAAGTAATACATGTTAATAAGAAGTAATTAAATTGGCAAGAGAAAATGAATAGTCAAAAAAATGACAGTAAGAAAAACTTGGTACGAAGATTAAAGACTTAGGAGCAAGCGACTATAAAGACAGTCATGGAATGTTAAACAGAGTAAATAAAAGTTCATAATAGAGGATTCTTAATGGTTATAAGTTAATTAGAAGTTAGTTAAAATGAAATGAGAATGAAAATGTAAAGTAATATGGTATTTTAGGGAGGAAAAGAGAATTTTTCAAATAAAATGCAAATGGGACCACCAAATTTGTCACCATTCACATAAGTAGAAAGTCAAAATTTTAGTCTTTTAAATCAAGTTTGGGCCGGCCATATATAGCATGGTATATTAAAATTTTGTTGTTTTTACTTAAGTTAAAATAGCATAAAAACAACCTTTACACTTGGCAAAAATTTATGGAACCAAAATTTCCAAACTTATCTTTAAACTTTCTTTTGTTTTTTTAAGTAAATAAGAGATAAAGTAATTTTGCATCTTCATCATTTGGTGGGACGACCATTTGATGGTTAGGAAGATGAAATTATGTTTGTCTTATTTGATAGATAATAATTTAAGAGAGTTAATAAAAGAAATAACACTTGTCACCTTTATAAGTTAACAACTCGCCTTATTTTAGACAATTCTAAACTTTTCCTACATAAACTTAACAAAAGTTGATAGAATTTATTTAAGTCATACAAAAGCCAATAAATCAGAGGAAAAACAAGAGAAGGAATGGTAATAGCCACCAAAAGCCTCCAAAGAAAACCAAACCAAGTTTAGTAAAGAGTTGAGTGATTCCTGCACTCCTCCATCAAAAACAAATTCCAATCCAAAGTTAGTTTTAGATAGAATTTTTCTCTACCAATTTCTAAAAAGAGTGAACTTAAGAGAGAAAAAGGAAGTTTATGAAGTGAAGTTACCATGAAAAGGTGAAGAAATAAAGAAGGGAGAACGAATAGAATACAAAGAAGACAAAGAAAATAGAGGATTTGAGTAAGGTAAAATTCTGTCACTTGGTGTCTTTTATGTTTAATTTTAATTTTTGAGTTAAATAATTACTAAAATTATGTGATTGAGAAAACATGATGATATATGAGATTATGATTAAAGAATTAGGGTTTTAATTGAAGGTTATATGTTGGGAATTAGATAGATTGAGTAAAATTTGTTTTGTGACTAAATTGGAAAATCTGAATCCTATAGAAGTAGTATGTTGAGACTGATATTACGTGACCTAAATGATAGAATTTGTGAAATTTATAAGCATGAAAGTTGTTTATATATGTGTCTAGTATATATATGTAAAAGGAATTTGTAAAATTCAAAGTTAGGGGAGAGTTATTAAGTAAAAACTGAGACTGACTCAGAATAAGAAAATTAATGCTACAGTTTTTTTTTATTTCACAGATAGTTAGAGGCTGAATTAGGCTAAGTGTTAAACATTAAAGATATTTATTTATATCTTATCTAGAGTCCTGTAAAAGGGTTTTGTCATTGAATTATTATTTTATGAGATTTACCCAATTTAGTGCTGACTGCTGAATTGGAGTGCAGGGCAGCAGGGTTGACAGTAGGGTTAAGTTCAAACTAACACCATATGATATGTAGAACTTGAACATAGCTGAATTTGGATATAATAGATCCTAATATGTCTAGTTTAAGTATGAAAAAGAATCAATTCAATTGGATAAGTTTAGTCTGAGTTAGAGACAAAAATGTCTGAACTGCAAGAATGAGATTAATAAATGAGAATTGTGAGGCTAAAAACCCTAAGTATAAGAATAAATGGAAATTTATTAAACTAAATTGAAGATTAATGTATAACATATAGATGAATACTGATTGTTAATGTTTAAATTAATATATAGCTTCGAATACTGAAGAAGATATAAGTGGAAGATCAAAGTAAAGAAGTGAATAGTGGAAACATAAAGATATTAGCGAGGTGAGTAATGTATACATCATTATACATATCCGTGTTTTAATTTGTTGACTCAATGAACATGTTTTTTTTCTTGGTTAAGTACCACATTGCTATTATTGATCATCTTTTGATTATTCTTAAGATTGAAATCACCATATCCATTGATTATTATTGATATTGAAATGCCTATTATGCTTGATAAACTATGCACCCGAATTGCTCCTAAAAGTATGCACACCAAATGTTTAGCTACATTTCATGATATTTATTGTAATTTCTACCTTTGTATTAATAAAAGAAACTGATACATGATTAATGAAGTGTATTGACACTAATTGATAAGTAAACCCATGTGTATCGATCGAAAGTCATTATACCGTAATATTCTTAATGTATACTAGATATTTTTATTGATTTCCATTGGCCTATTTACATGAGATTTAACAGAGCTGCCTCATTGACGAGGTAATGGGTATATACCGTCGGTAATGTGCACATTGACTACATGTGATACCCTAACTGGGAAGGGTTAACTTTCTTAGCCATAAGACCTGATCAGTCTTATGTATATTGATACGTGATTGATACATATGATACGAGTTTCATGGCCCTTTATCTGTCTTATCTACATGATACGAATATTGTTTACCTGTTCATTAATTCCAAGCTTAGATTTTATTGCGTACCATTGATGGCCATTCTTTCATCGATTATTGTTTATCATCGATTTGATTGTTTCCTGTTCCAAACTTCCAAAGAAATTTGGTGTGCAAATTAATTAACCTTGACATGTAAAAATGGATATATTGATATCCATTCATTGTAATTATTGATACTTGACTACCATTGATATCTTTTGTTATCATAAGCTTATATCAGTTGTTTAATGATGTATACATGCTCACTAAGTATTTTATACTCACCAAATAGTAGTTTATAATTTTTACAGGGATGAGATAGAGGAAGATGATTCCAAGTCAATTTCTTTTTCGACTTTGGATGTCAAGTACATCGAGGTAAAATTTTATTTTCTAAAGGTCATAAGTGTTAATTCTTAGAGCTCCATGGTACTGTGTATAATTAGATAATTAAGTACTTTAGTGATATATGAACAATGAAGTAATTGATGATGCAATGGCATTCAAAAAGTAATGTGTAATATTTAATGATTGATAATGACAATGACAGTGAAGTGATAGAGACAGTGATACTGAAAATGCTAAAATAAAATTTACATATTTTAAAAAAAATTTAAAAGTGCTATCTATGTTTGTGAAACTATGAAGTTGAGGGTATATAGAAGACAAATTATTGAGAGTGCAAAAATTATTTTAGTGCGAGCTGTGTAATTTTTGAAAGACCCGGTTTTGGATCGGGAATAATATTAAAATTACAAAGGAAACTTTGGCAAAATTTATGTAAAATTTATAAGTAATAAATGGGATTTAAGCATTGATGATTTAGTTGATATTGATTGAATGATTGATAAATGAATTGTTTATGGGTTTTACGAGTTTTCGATGACCTTAGATCTACTTGTGCTCTAGGACCGTTGCGGTCCAAATGTGAGCCGTGACATAATCAAAAGGAATGAAGAAAAAACCAACAAAATAATCTAATCAAAAGGAAAAATGAAGAAAAAACCAACAAAATAATCTTACTCAAAAAGAAAAAAGAAAAAGAAAGAACAGAACAAGATGAAAATAATAAGATTTATAAAGGAAAAAAAGACAAACCCATATGATTACTGGAAGAGAAAGCTTGAAACAGAGGAAAATTGAACAAAATTTTAGTGAGAGAAAATTGAACAAAATTGAAACAGAAGAAATCTTATTTATACATATTAATTGAAATCGTGCTACTGAACTAAGAGATTTCTTCTCTTCCATTTGCAAATTGTCTATCTCAAATTTTCATTAATTTGTTCGCACCAAATATCGGTGGATCTGTGCACCATTGTGGAGTCTTCTCTCAAATGAAGTGAGTGCACCTCCGACCTCCGCCTTCAATTGTTGGTGAGGAGGCTCTATTCATCTCTTTCTTTAATTTTGATTTGCCGCTAGCTGTAGGAAATGCAATTTCAGAAGAGAATGTCCAGGAGGCAACATTTGTTGCCATGCCTCTTGATATCCAGGAGCAATATTTGTTACTCTTCTTTATTGCGTTAGCTGTCTTTAATTTGATATTATTTGTTAGGATGAAGTTTTAGATAATAAGAAATGGGAGGTTATTTGTTAGATAAGAAGAAGGAAGGGAATGGAGTTTTAATGGGTGGAGGTAGAAGATGAAAAGATGACTATTTTGGATAATAAATAAAATATTTTAGTCAAAATTTGACTTTTATATCATTGACTAACGGAAAAATGATGAAATATGAATGGAAGGATCTCATAGTCTAACGAAACTAAAATATAAAAACTTTTTAGTATAATTTTTAAAATACAAAGACTTTTAATATAATACGATAAAATACATGAATTTTATAGTAATTATATTTTTATTTAATCAACAAATAAATATTGTGGTATAGATCAATAAATAAATCTCTTTAACCCTTTTTTTTTTTTTTTAACAATGCTCTCTTACTATTCAATTTTTTGACATAACTAAATATTTGATTGCTAAGATGAAAATTAAGTAAATTTTTATATACATGTTTACTGTCATCACGACATTATTAATTTCTTATTGATACAATTTTGAACTGATTAATTTGAACTGGTTTATATAATTTATATTAATAGTACATAAACCAATTTATATTAATAGTGATAGTTTTGCTCGTATTGAACTGAGAAATAGTAATAGTTAATGCTCAGTTCATTAATGCTCTACGGGTATGGTTTATTATTAAATTAATTTAAAATATTATTAAATTGAGCAATAGTACATTATTAATTTCTTATTGATATAATTTCAAACCGACCAAATTAATTTCAACTAATTTATTAACCTTTGAAATTATAAATTTGCAGATATAGCGAAAATTCAATTTAGGGTGAGAAAAAATCGAATCAATCAAAAATTGAATCGAATTAAATTTAATTTGGTCGGTTCAGTTCAATTTTCTTCAAAAAATTAATTGAACCAATCAAAATATATATATTCTATATTTATTTATATATATATTTAAAAATATATATTTTCAATAATCATATATTTATTTTGTTGAAAAAACCGAATAACCAAATTGAAATATATCGGTTTGGTTCGGTTAATTATGTAAAAATTTTAATTTAATTTTAGTTTGGTTCAATTCAGTTTTTTGGTTCAGTTAATTTTATTTTTGAGAATTTCAGTTGAATTGACAAATTGCTCTCTCCTAAATTCAACAATTTGTAGAAAGGGAACAAAATTCAGCAAAATGTCAAATTCCAATAGTTATAAACAAAGTAAAAAATTCTTTTAAATTTTTTCCTTATTGTGGTGTTTTAATTTTAATTTTATAATAGTGTCAATGATATATTAGATATGTAATTTAATTAGTTGTAAAATTTTTAATGTAGTTACATATATTGAAAATGATGAAGCATTGCAAAATATTGACAATGAAACCCCATATGTTAGTCGAACTGAAAACAATGTGAATGAATTGATGGATATAGTTATGGATAGTGAAGGTGAGGCATATAAGATATATAATAAGTATGCCATTCAAATTGGTTTTAGTGTTAGAAGGGGACCCATTAGATATCATATTGGAATTAGGAATGTTTCTCAAAAGGAATATTATTGTTTAAGACAAGGTTTTAGCCAAGAAATGAATCCCTGTGAAACACGATACTATAGTTGATTTGTAACAAGAACTGGTTGTGAAGCTATGGTTCGTCTTATAGTTAAAGATAACATGTGGAAGATCACCAAATTTGTTTCAAGCCATAACCATGAATTGGCATCATCTAACGAGATTCATTTGTTGAGATCTAATAGCGCATTAACTATTCTAAAAGCTAATGTGATTGATTCAATGGTGAATATAGGCATAAGTATTAAAGATGTTTATTCTTATATGTCTAATGAAGTTGGTGGGAGTGTGCAGTTGAGTTTACAGAAATAGATTGTAATAATTATGTTAATAAAGAAAATATGATTTTAATTGAAGTAGGTGATTCTCAAAGTCTAATAAATCGTTTTAAACTTAGGAAAATTGAAGATGAGATGTTCTTTTACACAACTCAAGTTGATCAAGAGAATAGAATGACTAATTTTTTTTATCGAGATGGAAAATCAAGGATTGATTATGATTTTTCTGGAGATGTAGTTGTTTACGATACCACTTATCGCACAAATAGATACAATTTGATTTGTACACCATTTGTTGGGGTAAATTACCATTGACAAAATATTATGTTTGGTTGTGCATTCGTATTAGATGAAACTACACCTTTTTTATATGGTTGTTTAGGTCATTTCTAAAATAGGGAACCTAAAACAATAATCACTGATCAAGCCCCATCAATAACTAGTATCATTAGAGAAGTGTTTCCAAATAGTAGGCATTGCTTGTGTTTATGGCATATTGTAAAAAATGCTCCTCTTATTTGGGTAGTTACAATTCAAATCCTGAATTTCACTGAATATTTTATAAATACTTACAGGGATATGAAACAGAGATTGAAATTCAACAAACATGGGATAAAATGATGAATAAATTTGGTGAACTTAAAAACCAGAAATGGTTGAATAATTTGTATAAAATTCACAAAAAATGGTGTCCAGCTTTGAACAAAGATGTTTTTTCAGGTGAATTTAAATTCTCTCAGTGAAGTGAAAGCACAAACAATGTTTTAAATGGTATACCAACAAAACTACTTCACTGAGTAAATTTGTGCTTCCCTTTGAGGATTTAGTAAGGGATGGCATTCAAAAGAAACAAATGAAGTTTACCATTATGAATAAGATTTGTTCCTCGTGCCATTAAAAATAGTGGCATCTTGAATAATGTAGTAAAAGTTTATACACATAATATTTTCAAGTAAAGTAGACCAATTGTGTATAAACTTTTGCTATCAACCTATTGGGTAGACCAAGAGGTTTATACACATAAGATTTAACAAGATTGCATTTGAGTAAAATTGGTATAACAATAGAGAATGAGTATTTTGATGATGTTCATGAAGAGATATTAAAAAAGGATATAAACTCTATATTAGATCCCAAAAGATTGAAGCCCAAAGGTGTTTCAAATGCTAGATTGAAGGGTCATTTTGAAAATCGGAGGACAAAATCAAAGAAACAATCATCAATTTCAAGAATATATACTATATTTATAATTTTTTCTTTTATTTATATCATGACAATCTAATGAAAAAAAATTATATTTATACTAGTAAAAACTTTGCATTCAAATAGTGAAAATTTTTCACTACCCAATGGTGAAGGAGTTTCAGAATGTGTAGCCCATATTTCTATAAATATGTCTCATAATGCTATTCAACTTCAAAATATCATGCCCATGTACAATCAATTTCAAATTCCTAGCCAAATGGTTATGTCTAGGAGTGACATCAGTTCAGTTTGGTCAATTTAAAAAGTTGTTATCAAACCAAACTAATATATTTAGTTTGAAAATTCTTAAACCAAATTATTATTATAGTCAAATCATCAGTTTTAGTTCGATTTGAATATAGTTGATTTGTCAGTTTCAAATCAAATATTTTTTTATAAAGGGGTTAATTACGATTTTTCCATTGTAGAATGACTCAATACACTAACTCCCTCTTGACCTTTCAAAAATGCACTAACTCCATTCTGATGAATGTCACAATATACTACTAGATTCTTCCGTCCAATTTTACTGTTTGTCAATCCTAAAATATCAACAAGAATAGTAAAAAAATAAAAATGCTCTTATCATTTATTTTTAATTAATCATATTTTTGCTTTAATTTTTTTTTTTGGGTTAAAAAATGTATTTTTATTTTTTGACAACTTTGAAAATAAAATAAATAAAAATATTTTTTATTTTATTTTAAAAAAAATAAAAAATTTGAAAATAATAAATAACAAATAAAAATAAAAAATATTTTTACTTTTTATTTTCAAAATTTTCAAAAATATGAATATAAAATTTTTATTTGTATTAAAAAAGTTAAGAAGAAATAATTTAATTTCTTCTTGAATTATTTTTTATTTTTAAATTAGTCAAAAAATATGAAAATAAGTTTTTTAACCCTAAAAAATATTTTTTTAAAGTAAAAATAGAATGTAATTAACTAAAAATAAAGAGTAAAGACATTTCTATCTTTTTACAGTACTTGTTGACCATTTTAGGGTTGACTAACGATAAATTTAGACGGAAATATAGATTAGTATAATGAGACATTCGTCAATGGGGAATTAGTGTATTTTTAAAAAATCAAGGAAGACTTAGTATATTTGGTCATTTTACAGAAAAAAATAATAATTAACTATTTTATAAATTGTTATTATTTTATTATAAATTTAGGAAAAAATACCGATAAAGTATTGGTAATAAAAAAATTTTAAAAATAGTTAATATTGTACGACTCAAAACTTGTCTATTTTATTAATTTACACACCCAAAATTTGTATTTTTCTTAAGAATTATACTCTTTTTTTTATTTATCTTTAGTTAATTTTCATAAATGATATTTTTTAAAATTCTAAATTAATATTAGGTTAAAAAATATGTGATTGTATATAAAATAAAATCAAATATATTTAATTATAATAACAGTAAAATATATATATATATATATATATAT
>CANXYC010836588.1:0-14039 GCA_948193065.1 Aleurites moluccanus
TTTCAATGGTTCAATGTTTTCAGGACCTCAGTAAGAAGTCATCCATTGGCTATTCCATCTCCAGCCTTGGATCAGATGTACGTATTGGGGTCACTCCTATGTATAGAGTTCCTTGGTATATTATGTATAGAGGTTTGAATTGACCTAAGTAGGATGTTAAATGATCAAATGATAAAATGATG
This sequence comes from Aleurites moluccanus, assembly GCA_948193065.1. NCBI lineage: Eukaryota > Viridiplantae > Streptophyta > Magnoliopsida > Malpighiales > Euphorbiaceae > Aleurites > Aleurites moluccanus. Next base: position 183 of record CANXYC010836588.1, read on the forward strand.
ACATGGATATGTGTATATATTGTACATATATGTGATATATGAGTTTGAGTTAAAATGTATATGTGTTATATGATATGGATGAAAATATTGAAGTGCAATTTGAGTTGTAATTGATAAATGGAGGATATAAGGGGATGTATGTTATATTGGGAGTGTATTTTTATATGTTTTGCGGATAGCTTAAGTCAAAGTTTCAAAGGAGACTCTGTCAGTTTTTCTGCATGCATGTTTGGTAATATGATGATTTAAAAAAAAGATTCACCTAAATTATATCACAGGTTAAGTAATGAATGTAAATGTTTAAGCATGGGTTCTTCGAGGTACTGGTGGCTTAGGCATTACCCGTACCCTAGGACTATCATAGTCTAAAATTAGGCTGTGACAATCTGTAAAACAATCCTCAAATACTCCACATGCTCCTTCTCACTCTTAGAATAGATAAGTATGTCATCAATGAATACAATGAAAAATTTATCCAAAAATTACCTGAACACCCTGCTCATCAGATCCATAAACTCAGCCAGTGCATTGGTAAACCCAAATGGCAATACCAAGAACTCATAATGCCCATATCGGGTCCTGAAAGCAGTCTTAGGTACATCACCCTTCTTAATCTTCAACTGGTGATACCCAGACCTCAGATTAATCTTCGAAAAATGGCTAGCACCCTGCAGCTGATCAAACAAGTCATCTATCCGAGGCAATGGATACTTGTTCTTCACTGTCACCTTGTTCAACTTCCTGTAATCGATACACATCCTCAAAGAGCCATCCTTCTTTTTTACAAACAATATCGGTGCACCCCATGGAGAATTACTCGGTCTGATAAACCCTCTATCTAATAACTCATGTAACTGCATCTTCAATTCCTTCAGTTCAGCTGGAGCCATTTTGTATAGAGGAATGGATATTAGATCAGTGCCTGCATGCACCTCAATCTCAAACTCAATCTCCCTATCTAGGGGTAATCCTATCAACTCCTCAGGAAACACATCAAGAAACTCCTGAACCACCGGTATCTGATAAAGTTGTACAGAAAACCTTTGCACATCTATCACATATGCTAAATAGGCTAAACAACCTTTCCTAATCATCCTCCTAGCCTGGATAGCAGAAATCATATTAATCTTGAATTTTCGTATATCACCCTGAAACTCAAACTCTGGCTGCCCCTCAGGTTGGAACCTAACCTTTTTCTTATAACAATCGATAACTACCTGATGCTTCGTAAGCAAATGCATACCCAAAATAACATCTAACTTTAACACAAGCAACTCAATCAGATCAATACGCAATATATTATCATCAATCTCAATCACATAATCAGGACAGAAATAATCCACATCAACACTCTCACCCATAGCAGTAGAAATCACCAAAAGCGCATCTAACAATCTCCTTTCCTTATTCAATTTAGGTGCAAAGTGTGGTGACACAAAGGAATGAGTAGCACTCGAATCAAATAAAGCATCTATAATCTCATTCTAAATCAGAATAGTACCTGTAACCACGTTGTTTGATCTCTGAGCCTTCTGAGTATTGACTATAAATACTCTGCATTGACCCCTGCCAGCTGGGGCTTGACTACCACTAGGAGTCTATCCTCCTCTACTTCTACCTCTGCCTGAAGCCTCTCTATCCATGTTCTTACTCATCTATACCGTCGACTGAGAAACCATAGCAGATGGCTGCTGCTCACCCTATAGTGGACATCTGTTAATGAAATGACCATATTGCTCGCATTTCAAATAGGCACCAGACTGTAACCGACACTCCCCTCCATGCCTTTGTCCATAAAATCCACAAACTGGCACACTAGGTATCTGTGCTGCTGGTCTAGAGGAACCCTTGTGAATAAGCAGGTGTAGACCGTACTACTGGTGGTCCCCTACTCTAAACTCTCCTCCTCTGACTACTGGCTGATGATCTCTGATCAAACCGTAGCACTGGCTCTGCCTGCCTAGGCTGGGAGCTGCTCTCCCCCCTCCTAACCTGAGATCTTAGACCTTCTTTCCTCTTTTGGTCCCTCTTTTCCCTCTTTGTCTTATACTTCTCTTCCATCTGTGTGGCCGTATCAATAATTTTCATCAGAGAATTAAATTTTATAGCCAGCAAAGCATTATAAAGTGCAACATGTAAACCCTTCTGAAACATGCTGATCAGATCTGCCTCCGTAGGAACAATATGAGTAGCATACCTACTCAACCTAATGAACTCCTCCACATACTCCTCAACTGATCTATCCCCCTGCTCCAAATGCTCAAACTGAACTAGATTACGGGTCTTCACACCCTCTGTGATGAACTCATCAATAAGCCCCTGTCGAAACTCAATCCATGTAGGTGGGTGCTCACCATATAGCCTGGGCCCCATCCTCCTAGAAAACCAAGTCCACACCTTCCCCTTCAATAACAATACAACTAACTTAACAGATCTCAACTTAGAACATGGTAGTCTCCTTACTACCTTCTCTACCTCCTCTAGAAAGTCTACTGGGTCATTGCCTATGTCGCCTCTGAACTCAAGCAGGTTTAGCTTCATAAAGCTAAACATAGATAAACCGCCCTCCTCAGTCACTCTATGACCTCCATGTATAGTAGGCTCCCTAGGAACCCCTACTAGCTACACAGGAGCCGGTGTAACTAGAACTGCCCATGGTACTACAGGTGGAGGCACTGTTGTTGGAGCTGGTGGTGGCGGTACGTTTTGATGCTCCTACCTCAAATCAACCATATCTCTATGTAACTCTATCAATCCTCTTATAATCTCAACTCTTTAGGAATCATCGCCCTTCTCTATATCCTCTGAAGTCCTTCAGGGATTTGGACGGACCCTCTGAAACTAAAATCTCCCTCCCCAAGGACTTATCAGAAGCAACCTCTACCTCACGGGTATCTCTATCCCTATCGTCAGATATCTTTGTAATCTGTCGAGACAAATGAAAAAACACTCAGAATATAACAAAAACGCAGAATATTAACATATAACAGACTATAACAGCAAAGGACGACAAAGGAAATCCTATGCTCCATAGTATATTTAATTCTACCCCATTATGTACTTAGACACTATTCCTATGTAATTCAGGTACTATTCATTTGTAACCTAAAACTCCATGGTCTGTAACCTAGAACTCTAATACCACCTCTGTCACGACCCATTTTCGAATCACGACGATCCTAGGATGCTGGAGATGCCAATGGCGACAGGTACCCATATAACCTAGTATCACATGCATAATCTATAACCATCAATTAATTATCCATTTTACTTAGTTGCCATTCATTCTGTCATTCTGTAATTCTTACTGTAATTTAATGCAATTGGTTGTAATAGTCAATATATCATACCATATGATCATCACATATCTCATAATATCATCACATACATATAATTGTTCATATCCTAACTATCCCATACATACCCCATGGAGCAGCTAGATTATGAACATCAAAATACAGAATTCATAATATATACATCAAATGACAGCAAGCAAAAATCCTCGGATGACAGGCGATGGGATTCTGCAATCTACTCCTCTCCTAAAATGCTTAAACAAAGAAAAGGTGAGTATATAAGATACTCAGTGAATCTATATGCATCACAAGTCAAATAGGATGGGACAATAATATATAATGATAAAAGAACAATGGAACAGTATCAATCATGTTAGTTTACAGAATATGTATCAGAAAATGATAGGAATATCAATGGTCATATCAAAGGCATGGAATCATATGGTAAGACAGATATAGGACCCTGTAACATGTAGACTATATGTAATCACACAGTCGATCACATATCAAGTAAGCATAAGACTAATCAGGTCCTATGGCCGGGACCAATAACCCTTACCAGCTAGGGCATCAATGTCAATGTGCACTTTGCTGACAGTATGTACCCACTACCCTGTCAAAACGACAGCTCTGTCAAACCACATTCAGGTCAAGACAAGTGAATATCATATCAATAGACACCATTATGCAACAATGGTACCATCAATGGCATTAAACTCAGTATCTCTCAAATCAAATGGCATTTGAATCAATGGCATTGTTATATATAATATACAATCAACGGTAAGGGTTATGGTAAACAACAAAAGTATGGAACAAAGGTTGGTTCGGCAATGGAAATTGGTAGGCCAATTAGTATGCCAATGTTTTTGGCGACGATGGCATTCAATTGGTAGGCCTATGGAATACAAACCATTAAGCCAAGGCAAAAATAACTAGGCATTTTGTCAAACACTTGGTGGGAACAAATTGACAAGCCAATAGGTTAGGTTTAGGTGCAAGTTTGGCTTGCCCATTTCAATCAACAATAAACCACATTGGCAACAACACAATAGGTATCCAATAAACAAGATTAAACAACATAAAAATGAATCAAATGTCATAGGAATTCAAGGCAAAATCAAACAAAATCAAAACAAGTGAGAAGTATATGGGTTTCGACCAAAACAAGCCTTTCATGTAATGTAATACCCTATATATTTGCATAACATGTTTTTGTGAAATAAGTTCTCAGTATATGGATTAAATTTTTCGAAATGGATAAGGATAATTTTGAAAACTCAGTTAGAGCAAAAATGAGAAATTTTTTCTAAAATCATCGGTACCAATATCGTTGCTGCAAAAATAGCAGTACGATTGATGGATGAATTTCTAATTTTTGATTGAGAGTAAATGATAATGTGTATTATGTGTGAATACATTAAAAAGAAAGATGAGGAAGATGTTTAAGAACACTGATAAAGTAAACGATGGCAAAACCGTAAATAAAGGAAACTTTGGGCGTATAGTGGAATTTCGACAGTCTGAGTTTCAGAACGGCTCTGAAACTATTTTTATTAATTAATATGAATAGAAATAAGATGTTTGAATATTCACTTTGAATTTCAATTCTCGACGGAATTGTCAGAATAAATTATCGAGCGAAAAAGGACCAAAAGCAAATTATGGAAAGTTGGAGGACTAAAAGAGAAATTTACCATTCTTCTCTTACTATATAAGCAAGACTTAGAAAATTTTTGCCTATGTTCTTCATCTCCCATTCAAAAATTCTTCTTCCATTTTCAAGTAATTTTTCTTTGATTTTGTGAAGAGAAATTGTTAGAAACCTAAAACAAAAACCGTACAAACCATTATCCATCAAAATCAACCATAGAAATTCAAGGAAAATCAAGAACTCCAATAAAGGGATTTTCGGCCATTTAAGGGTTTTTGGGTAAGTTGTTTATTTGTTGCTTTTTATGATTTAATTAGGATAATTAGGTGTTGGCAGGATTGGGTAAATGGTTTAATTACACCAATTGATGCATTAAATAATTTTCCCTAATATCCAAATCCTAAAGTGAAGCTGTAAGATTTGATTTGGTTCATATGAGTTAGGATTTGTAAATTGGCTATAGAGTAAGTTAATTGGATGTTTATTGTTGTTTAATTGATGTCCGTATTGTTGTAGAAAATTCAATTGGAGAAAATAGTCGATTTTGGCATATAACGAGGAATTGAGGAATTGGGTGGCGAAGCAAGTTTGTTAGGTGATTTGGAGTGATGGGTGAGTCTTTTATGCATCATTTTTCATGCCTAAATTGTTACATTTCCATTTGGAATCCACTTGTGAAAATGGCCTAGTGGTCGAACCCTATTTGTGATAAAATGCCTACTTTTGTGCTTTGGTTTTAGACTTGTTTTCTATGCCAAATTGATATACTTGATGAAGATTATTAAGTTATGGTTGTTGCCTATAAATTGCTTTCCATGTGTATGTTTATTGATAATTAGGGCAATGTCAATATTTCACCAAAACCATGCCGAAAAATTCGTAGCCCAACCATTTGAATGCCACCGTCGCCAGCGACAATGGCATGCCAATTGCGTCAACTTTTTGGCCGCAAATGACCATTTTATGCTTGTTTCCATTTTTGGTTGCTAGACCTTTGGTCATCGTTTAATCCATTATTATTGATGTCTTATAGACTTTATGCTCATTAAATTGAATTTTAATGAGTTATTGATACATGTTGATGCCATTAGTTTGAAATGATATCTATTGATGTGTTTATTACATCTATTGACTCTAAGGTGATTTGATAGAGCTGCCATTATGACAAGGTAGTGAGTTCATGCTGTCGGCCTTGTGCACATTGTATTGATTGATACCCTGTACTAGGAATGGATGTCCTAGTCATAAGACCTAATCCATCTTATGTTATATATATATATATATATATATATATATATATATATATATAGATTCGTTCTTGGCACATTTCTATGCGTTTTATGGCTCTATATCTGTCATTTCCATCTTGTCGATTTGATATGTGCTTCTTAAATGTGATTGCTTACTTACAGTCATATTTTGTACTTGATTTTTTTGTTATAGATATTCTGGCAGTTTGATTCATTTATGTCATCTGCTTATTTGCTTATTGATGTTCCATTATCCATTTTATTAGTCGATGCATATTAGATTCACTGAGTATCATATATACTCACCCTCTTACTGTTTACCCTCTCAAGTGCAGAGTAGGAGGCAGATATCCCAGCTCTTTTGACTCTCTGTGGATTCTGTAGTCTCATAGCATTGTAATTATATTAATCACTGTATTATTTTTGAATGTTCATATCCTAGCTGTTCCATAGGTTTTGTATGGTATAGTTAGAGTATGAATATGTATGTATGGGAATATTGGAGATTATTAATGATATGATTATATTATTTACAGAATAAATGGTAGAGTGACAAAATGAATAGTGTTTATATAAGTGAATGGTTATATATTGTTATGCGAATGATGATGGGTAAGATATGTTTCCGCTGCTATATTGTGATTGCATTATAGTGATTGACGGGTTCTATGGGTGCCGGTCGTCTCGGCATCTCCCACACCCTAGGACCGTCGCAATCCGAAAATGGGTCATGACAAAGGTGGTATCAAAGCTTTGTGTTTACAGAGCCTAGGTTACAGAGGAATAGTGAATAAGTACAGTATGGGTGGAGTTAAGGGAACCATGGAGCATAGGAATTCTTGTATCGCCATTTGTTATATTAGTTAAATATTTATAAGTGTTCTGCGATTATGTAATGTACTATGTACGTTTTCTATTTTTAAGACAATTTTACAGAGATGTTTGACAACAGAGAAAGAGATACCAGGGAGGCAGAGGTAGCCTCCAATGAGTCATTAGTTATAGAGTATAATGTTTCAGAGGGTCCATCCAGATCCCGACGGACTAGGGATACAGAGAGGGGAGAGGATCCCTGGAGAGTTGAGATAATGAGAGGGATGATGGAATTTCGTAGGGAGCTAGCAGAGTTGAGGCGGGAACGACAGAATGTACCGCTACCTCCAGCACCAGTAGTAGTGCCACCCCCTGTTGCACCTACTGTAGTACCATTTGCTCTAGCACCTGCACAGCCAGCTATAGCTTATAAGGAACCTATAGTGTTGAGAGGTCGCAGAGTGATAGATGAGGGTAGAGTGACTGTGTTTAGCTTTCTAAAGCTAAACCTGCCTAAGTTTAGAGGTGACAGAAGCAATGATCCAATGGATTTTCTAGAAGAGGTTAAGAAGGTAGTTAGGAGACTACCTTGTTCCGATCTCAGAGCTATAGAGTTGGTTGGGTTGCTATTAAAAAGGAAGGCATGTGCTTGGTTGTCTATGAGGATGGAGCCCAGACTGTATGGTGGGCATCCACCCTAATGGGCTGAGTTTCATCAGGGGTTGATTGATGAGTTTATTACAGAGGGAGTGAAGACCCAGAATCTGATTCAGTTTGAGCAATTACAGCAGCGGGACAAATCTATAGAGGAGTATGCAGAGGAGTTCATCAGACTGAGTAGATATGCTACTCACATTGTTCCTACTGAGGCTGATCTTATCAGTAGGTTCAGGAGAGGATTACATGCTTCACTTCATAATGCTCTATTGGCTACTGAATTGACATCTCTAACGATAGTTATAGATAAAGCTACTCACATGGAAGAAAAGTATAAGGTAGAAAGGGCTAAGAGAGATCAGAAGAGGAAATGAGGACTAGGATCTCAGAATAGGAGGGGGGAGTGTAGCTCCCAGCCTAGACAGATTGAGACAGTGCCTTGATTTGATTAGCGACCTTCATCTAGTAGTAAGAGGAGGAGGGTTCAGAGTAGGGGACCATCAGTGTAGTCTGCATCTGCATATTTATAGGGTTCTTCCATACCTATTACTCATATGCCTAGTGTACTCGTTTATGATTTTTGTGGCAGGAGGCATGGAGAGGAGTGTCGTAGACGGTCAGGTGCTGGCTTGAAGTGTGGGCAACATGGTCATTATATTAGTAGATGTCCCTTGTGGGGTAGTCAGCAGCCATCTACTATGGTTTCTCAGCCTACAGTACAGATGAGTCAAAATGTGGTCAAAGAGGCTCCTGGTAGGGGCTGATGCAGGGGGCAAGCATCTAGTAGTGATCAGGCCCCAGCAGGCAGAGGCCAGGGGCGAGTGTTTACTATGAACACTAAATAGGCAAAGGATCAGGCAATGTGGTCAAAGATACTATTTTGATACAGAATGAGATTGCTGATGCTTTATTTGATTCTAGTACTACACACTCATTTGTTTCACCACAGTTTGCACCTAAATTGAATAAGGAGAGACAGTTATTGAATGTGTCTCTAGTGATAGCTACTCCTATAGGAGTGTGTGTAGATGTGGATTATTATTATCCTACCTGTGTGATAGTGATTGATGATAATATTCTGCGTGGGGATTTGATTGAACTGCCTGTGTTAGAGCAAGATGTGATCCTTGGTATGGATTGGCTAACGACACACTGTGCAGTTATTGATTGTTATAGAAATAGGGTTAGATTCTAGCCTGAGGGATAGCCTGAATTTGAATTCCTGGGGATCAGCGGGAATTTATGATTAGTTTTGTTTCTGCTATCCAGGTTAGAAGGATGATAGGGAAAGGTTGTTCAGCCTACTTGGCTCATGTGATTGATGTGTATAAAGTTTATGTAGATATTGATCAGATATTAATGGTTTGGGAATTCTCTGATGCTTTCCCATATGAGTTGCCAGGTTTACCTCCTGATAGGGAAATAGAATTTGAGATTGAGGTATATTTAGGTAACGATATGATATTCATTCCTCCATATAGAATGGCACCAGCAGAGTTGAAAGAGCTAAAGGTGCAATTGCAGGAGTTATTGGTTAGAGGATTTATTAGACCGAGTTGTTCCCTGTGGGGTGCTCCAGTCTTATTTGTGAGAACGAAAGATGGCTCATTGAAAATGTGTATCGATTACAGACAGCTAAACAAGATGACAATGAAAAACAAATATCTGTTGCCACGGATTGATGATATGTTTGATCAGCTGCATGGTGCCAGTCATTTCTCTAAGATTGACTTGAGATATGGGTATCACCAATTGAGAATCAAGAAGGGTGATGTACCTAAGAGTGCATTCAGGACCCGGTAAGGACATTATGAGTTTCTAGTATTGCCATTCGGGTTGACTAATGCACCTGCTACATTTATGGATTTGATGAATAGGGTGTTCAGGCCCTTCGTGGATAAGTTTCTCATAGTGTTCATTAATGACATCCTTATCTATTCCAGGAGTGAGGAGGAGCAAACAGAGCATTTGAGGATAGTATTGCCGACACTTTGAGAGCATCATTTGTATGCTATGTTGTCTAAATGCCAGTTCTGGCTAACCGAAGTGTGTTTCCTTAGTCATGTGAATAGTGAGGAGGGTATTATGGTAGATCCTCAGAAGGTTGAAGCAGTGGAAAATTGGCCTCAGGCTTCTAGTGTTTCAGAGATTCGTAGTTTCCTTGGTTTGGCAGGATACTACAGGAGGTTTGTGAAGGATTTGTCTAGAATTGTAGCTCAGTTGACTAAGCTGATGCAGAAGCAGGAGAGATATCTGTGGACGGATGAGTGTGAGAATAGTTTTTAGACTTTGAAGACTTGCCTCACGAGTGCTCCAATGTTAGCATTGCAATTAGAGGATAAGAAGTATACAGTGTATTATGATGCTTTTCGCATTGGATTGGGATGTTTTTGATGTAGCTTCGGAGAGTGATTGCCTATGCTTCTCAACAGTTAAAGAAGCACGAGGGAAACTATCCGACATATGATTTAGAGATGGAAACTGTAGTGTTTGTATTGAAGATATGGAGGCATTACTTGTATGGGTATAGATGCGAGATATATATTGATCATAAGAGTTTACAGTATATACTTCAGCAGAAGGATCTGAACCTTCGACAGCACAGATGGGTTGAGTTGCTAAAGGATTATGATTGTGAGATCCTTTACCATTCGGGCAAAGCTAATGTAGTAGTTGATGCATTGAGTCAGAAATCTATGGGCAGTATAGCTCACATCTCAGTTGTAAGGAGACCTTTGATCCGTGAGATGCAGGAGTTAGTTGTTATGGGAGTAGAGTTGGATTTGGGATCCCTGGATCTAAACTAGGCTCTAATAGCCCAATTTCGGGTTAGGCCATTATTGATTGATGACATTAAGGTGGCACAGGATAGAGATCGATATCTATTAAAGCTGAAGGGTGATGTTCTGAATGGTAAAACAGTAGAGTTCACTGTAGAAAATGATGTATTGAGATGTGGGAACAGATATGTGTACCCGACATTGATGGGCTGCGAGACCAGATTATGAGAGAGGCTTACTATTCATCATATAGTGTACATCCTAGGATTACCAAGATGTACCATGATCTGAGAGATGTGTATTGGTGGTCTGGTATGAAGAGGGATGTAGCTCAGTTTATCTCTTCATGTTTAGCCTATCAGTAGGGTAAGTTTGAGCATCAGAAGCCGCCTGGCTTGCTTCAGGAGATAAAGTTGCCTGAGTGGAAATGGGAGCAGATTACTATGGATTTTGTGGTCAGTTTACCAAGGACTACATGGGGTTATGACTCCATATGGGTTATTATAGATCGATTGACGAAGTCTGCTCATTTCCTAAAAGAAAAGACTTTTTACTCCACATCTTAGTATGCACAGTTGTATGCTGATAAGATAGTTCAGCTTCATGGAGTGCCAGTGATGATTATATTGGAAAGGGGTATGCAGTTTACCTCTCGATTTTGGCATAAGTTCCAGGAAGCTATGGGTACCCAGCTGAGATTCAATATAGCTTTCCATCCACAGACCGATGGACAGTCAGAGAGGACCATCTAGACTTTGGAGGATATGCTGAGATTATATGATCTAGATTTCAAGGGTAACTGGAATCAATATCTGCCACTGATTGAGTTTTCCTACAACAACAGTTACCATTCTTCTATTGGAATAGCTCCATATGAGGCACTATATGGTAGGAAATGCAGATCTTTAGTATGTTAGGTGAAACCAGGAGAGAAACAAATTGACGGACTAGAATTGATAATGGAGACGATGGAAAAGGTTCCTATTATTAGAGATCGGATGAGGACCGTTTTTAGCAGACAGAAGAGTTATGCTGATCTGAAGGTGAAGGATGTGAATTTTGCAGTTAGTGACCATGTTTTTCTTAAGATCTCACCGATGAGGGGAGTTGTGAGATTTGGGAAGAAAGGGAAGTTATCACCAAGATTTGTAAGCCCATTTGAGATACTTGATAGGATTGGAAATGTGGCCTACAGATTGGTTCTTCCACCTAGTTTAAGCTATGTTCATCCAGTGTTCCATATTTCTATGCTGAGAAAATATGTGTCTGGTCCATCACATGTATTGGAGGTGTAGGATATTGGGGCTAATTGTCATGACCCAACCCGGGAGCCGCAACGGTCCTAGGGTATGGGTGTTGCATTTGCAACCAGTACCTCGAAGAACCCAATAAACTATACTATATGGCATGCAATTCATATAAACAACTTAATTTACTTAAAAATGCTGAAGAAAATTTGACAGCATCTCCTCTATAATATTGCTATGCCCAAAAATAAATCAAGCACACAACACTTCTATTATCATCCATAATCATTCTTAATACAAGGATCCCTTTGGATCTTCATCAACAACTCAATATATACATATACCTGTACAACCAGTCATTTCCATATATAACATATCATATACATCCATTATATCATCATTAAGCAAAAACTATCAAGATGCAAACTTAAACATATATCTACATGCCAATCCTTATATACAGTACCATGGAACTTCTATTTTGTACATTATTTACATATTCTTTTGGAGTTAAATAATTACATGATTACTAGAAACTTCCAAGGCAGGAGTAGAAGATGCCAATGGAAAGCGTGTCTCACAGCTGACCTGAAAATTGTAAACCACTAGGGAATTAGTATAAAAATACTCAGTGAAACCAGATGTATAAAAATGCAATAAATGCTCATTAATATGTAATTGCCCATATATGGCCTGAAGAATGCAATATAAGATAAAAAAAATGTATAAATATACATGTATCTGTACAAATATCAAAATGTAAGTCATAATTATGCGAGATAAAAAATAGCACACTTATGATATAACAGGATTGGGTTAATTTCTAACATTCAGAACTCAACACTATCATAAAATGCACTAGGGAATATAACATCCCTCCCTAGTAGGGGTCCCATAACTACATTATTCTCATAAGGGATATTTTTCCTATGACTAGAGAATATAACATCCCTCTCTAGTAAGGGTCCCCAAAACACAGTGTGCACACAGTCGATGGAATTTACCCGCTATACCATCGAAATAGCCCTGTTCTAATATCCTATGAGTGTGCCTCCAAATAACAGTAAATATGGCATATTTATACTTCATATAGCTTTAGAACAATCATATATACATATATGAAGAAAAATAGGGCAAGTTTGGAATTTGTCAAAAATTCCAACGGCGGGCCCAGTTGTGTTGTCGCAACTGGCTCGCAAATTACAGGTCCGTTTTAGGATTTTTAGGTACTTTCTGGTTAACTATGTTACCAAAAGAATTAGTTGGGCCATGAGGTACCGTTTCGAAGCTTAGGTCGATACTAGATGATTGGGCCAAGTGGTAGCCCAATTTGCTTTATGGTTTTCATTTTATAGCCTATCAAAGTTTAGGTCAGTTTAGGTCATTTCGGCGGGCTTATTTATGGGTCATTTTGCACTTTATGCACTTTTAGGTATTAAACCTCATTTTTAAAGCTTAAATGAAATAATATGGCATATATGATGCAAATCATGAGTAAATATACATAAAGGACTCACCTCTATTCACTTCAAAGCTCTCTTTCCCAAAACCACTAATCTCGAGCCCTAGTCAGCCCGCCGCTCGACACTCCGAGCAGCAGTATTCGACGGTTCATCTATTATCACACATAACAGTCCGGTAAGGTATAAAATCATTACAAAACATGTTATTTGCACAAAAACACATCAAATTCACTAAGACATACACAATATACCTTATTAAGATCACTTTACATAAATCATGCTATATCCATTCCTTTATGCAATAACTTATATCCAATACCAGTTTTAACTCACATTACGCATATTCATCACTAATATAACACATTAATAACTCTTATACACTTAGTTCACCATTTCATATTAAACATACACCATAATCAAGCTTATTTTCAAAGTACTCAAATCTTTCATTCTTTATACATTTAAACCTATACATTTATATCATTTCCAACACTTATTCATATTCAAACTTAACTTTGCAAATCTCATTAGTCTAACACCTTAAACTAACAACTTCAAACTTATTCAATTTAAACAAAAGTCATTCTTTTGATCCATTTTTCAATGCCTTTTCTTCTAACAACATATATAAGCATTAAAGGTATCACATTTAGGCATTTAAACCTAACATTCATCAAAACACATTTCACTAACCTAG